>JAIUZE010024964.1:0-11713 GCA_022085475.1 Heliosperma pusillum | reverse complement strand
ACCCCAATTCGGTCGACATTCACGAAAGATGCGGAAAAGAGCTCAAGCCACATAACAAGCGGTACGCTACATGCAAATAACACCACCTCGCAAGTACACAACATTTGACGGCCGGGTCGATCAACGTATAGCGTTCAACTCCCAACAACGTCGTCGTATGCCCACTACACATGCAATTAAGCAGTAGGATACCTCTCCGTTCCGACATTCCAGCCTTACGAACAGGAAGGTAGCCAAGGGAATGAGAGTACAAAGCACAAGACAAAATAGTGCTCAAACCGTATCATTTGTAAAAATCGACTCAAAGTGGGAACATACCAAAAACCGTCACAAAACATGTGATACAAGCGAATGAGAATATCATATATCCAAAACATGAATCAATACATGATACATAAGCATTAGACCAAGTTTAAGAAGCATAATAAATAGGAAACATAGATACCTCTCCAAAACAACAAGTTTGGAAACTAACTAAAACAAGGGTTCACTTAAAACGGTCATATATAGAGTTCTAGACATGCTATAACAGAAATTATAAGTTGAGGTGATAGCTTATTCTCTTACGGTTCCAATGAATGGTCACAAGCCCAAAACAGGCAAGTAACGAAGAAGATATGATCATTTTACGAAAAACGGTCAGTGCAGGGAAACTGCAGAAGTCACGACCGTGACTTGTATTTCACGACCGTGAAATGAGGTTTCACGACCGTGACATGCCATCTCACGACCGTGAGATGTGTGACCAATTCACCCGAGAACCTTCAACATAAATTCAATCCTTTTATTTCCAATTCTCATAATTCATTTCTAATAACTATCAACAATCAATATTCATCACCAACAATCATCAAATAACAACAAACATCATCCATAACATGATTCCTAAACTTACTAATCGTATTCTAAATACGAATCCTAGCCTATAAAGCATGTAAAACACGTAAATGATATTGAGTAACCCTTCACCGTTACCTTTAAGCGTCTTTACTAATCGTCAAGCTCCTCTTCAATAAGGTAATAGTCTTTGTCGGGATCTTGGAGGTCACCACCTACATAAAGATCATAAAAGATGAATGAAATTCATCTTGAGAAAGACGGGAAATTTGAAAAGCGAGAAAGACGATGATTTTGATATCAATAAGGATAGAGGAAGGTAAGGGGAGAAGAATGAGACGAACTTACGTAAATTCCAACAAGAAACGAATGAGCTAGGCGAATTCTAAGATCGAAATCAAAGAGGGAAAGTTTTGGGGATTTCTTAAGGAGGAAGAAAGGTGAATGTGTTGTGTGAATGAATATTAGGTTAAGGGAGTAGTGTGAGTTGTGTAGGAGAAAAGTCAACAAAAGTCAAAGACGACTCAAAAGTCAAGAAAAGTCAAACTCGCCTTAAGACGGGATTCTCATGGAATTTCTCGGAAATTCCAAATACGAACTCGGAAATTCTAAATTCGACTCGAAACATAAAAATCTTAATTAAAACTTAAAATTACTGAAAAGATTTCGTAAAATATTTCTACTAGAAAAAATAGGGTACATTTCCGGGTGTTACAATCACCCCACCTTTTAAAAAGTTTCGCCCTCGAAACTTGAGGGAAAGAAAATATACCTTACTCGAAAAGACTCGGATATTTACTACGCATAGAAGCTTCGGTTTCCCAAGTCTCTTCTTCGACATTTGCACTTCTCCACAAGATTTTCACCAAAGGAACTACTTTACTTCTCAACTTCCTATCCTTACGATCTAGGATGCGGATCGGCTTCTCTTCAAGGATAGATTCGGTTCAAGCTCGGGCAATTCCTTTTGAAAGACATGGCTTGGATCACTAACATACTTCCTCAATTGAGAAACATAGAAAACATGATGAACCTTAGCCAAATTCCGAGGCAAATCCAACTTGTAAGCAACGGCACCAATCCTTTTCACAATATCAAAGGGTCCAATGTATTTCGGGCTCAATTTACCCTTAACACCAAACCTTTTAACACCCTTCATAGGAGGCACCTTCAAGAACACTTTATCACCCACTTCAAACTCTAACGGCCTTCTTCGGATATCGGCATAAGACTTTTGACGGTCTTGAGCGGCTTTCATTCTATCACGAATGACCTTCACATTATCAATGGTTTCAACAAGAACATCGGGGCCTAAATCACGATTGTCACTCAATTGATTCCAACAGATAGGACTCCGACATTTCCTTCCATAAAGAGCTTCATAAGGAGCCATCTTGATTAGATGCATGAGAATGTTGTGTAAGAAACTCCACCAACGGTAGACTCTTTCCCAAACTAGGAGAAGTCAAGATCAAAGCCATAGAAGTTTCTAAAGTCTGAATAGTCCTCTCAGTCTGACCATCGTAGCGGCATGAAAAGCAGTACTCATCAACAACTTACTACCCATGGCCTCTTGCAAAGCTTTCCAAAATCTCGAACAGAATCTCGGATCTCGGTCGGATATAATCTCCAAAGGAACTCCATGGTATCGAACAATTTCATCCACATAAGCTTTCGCTAAACGGTCCAAATTCCAAGTTTCTTTGATCGGAATAAATCTATCACACTTGGTTAATCGATCAACAACAACCCATACGACATCTTTTCCTCCAACGGTTCTCGGCAAAGCCATAACAAAATCCATAGAAATAGATTCCCACTTCCATAGCGGAATATCCAACGGTTGTAGCAATCCACCGGGCCTCTTGTGTTCAATCTTCACTTGTTGGCAAGTCAAACGTCTTCCAACATAAGAAACAACATCACCCTTCAAGTTCGGCCACCAAAACTGTAGCTTCAAATCCTTGTACATCTTATCACCTCCGGGGTGAATAGAATAAGGGGAAATATGAGCTTCATCAAGAACTCGCTTCCTCAAATTAAGAGCATTAGGAACAAATAAACGACCATGAAAACGAAGAACACCTTCATTATCAAACTTGAAATCTTTACCTTTACCTTCAAGAAGCTTGGCTTGGATAGACTTGTAGGTAAGATCATCAACTTGGCTTTCGCGGATTTCACGGAGAAACACAGGTTCGGCAATCATAGCACCAACATGAACAAAACCACGCTCTACGAATTCCAAACTCAACCTTCGAAACTCGGCACAAAGATCAACAGGTAATACATGCATAGCATTCAAAGCATGAGAAGCTTTCCTACTAAGAGCATCTGCAACAACATTCGCCTTTCCTTCATGATACAGCAACTCAAAATCACAATCGTTCACCAATTCCAACCATCTTCTTTGCCTCATATTCAACTCTTTTTGAGTAAATATGTATTTCAAACTCTTGTGATCGGTGAAGATACGACAATGAACTCCAATTAAATAATGTCTCCACACTTTCAAAGCATGAACAACGGCGGCCAATTCTAAATCATGAGTAGGATAGTTCACTTCATGAACTCTCAATTGCCTTGAAGCATAAGCCACCACCTTCCGATTTTGCATAAGAACACAACCTAATCCCATCTTAGAAGCATCACAATAGACATCAAAGTCTACTCCATCTTCAGGCAAAGTCAACACCGGAGCGGTAGTTAACCTCTTCTTTAATTCTTGAAACGCTGCTTCACAAGCTTCATTCCATAGGAATTTGGTTTCCTTCTTCAACAATTGGGTCATAGGTCTAGCAAGCTTAGAGAAATCCTTGACAAATCTTCGATAATAACCAGCTAAACCAAGGCAACTTCGAATCTCTCTAATATCAGTCGGACTCTTCCAATCAACAACGGCCTCAATTTTAGAAGGATCCACCATAACACCTTCTTTTGAAATCACATGTCCAAGAAAGGACACTTTAGGTAACCAAAATTCACATTTAGAGAACTTAGCATACCACTTTTGTCGACGTAGAACACCCAAAATAATCCTCAAATGAATAGCATGCTCATCTTCGGACTTGGAGAAAATAAGAATATCATCAATGAATACCACCACACACTTGTCAAGATATTCACTAAATGTGCGGTTCATTTGATCCATAAAGATAGCAGGAGCATTCGTCAATCCAAATGGCATCACCTTGAACTCATAATGGCCATACATCGTACTAAAAGCGGTCTTTGGAATATCAACATCTCTAACCGGAATTTGATGATAACCGGATCTCAAATCAATCTTCGAAAAAGTAGAAGCACCCTTTAATTGATCAAATAAATCTTCAATCCTCGGTAAAGGATACCTATTCTTGATTGTAATCCGATTCAATTCACGATAATCGATACACAACCTCATAGAACCATCCTTCTTCTTCACAAAAAGAACAGGAGCACCCCAAGGAGAGGCACTTGGTCGAATAAAGCCTTTTTCAATCATATCATCCAACTGCTTCCTTAATTCTTTCAATTCAGACGGAGCCATACGATAAGGAGCTTTGGCAATTGGACCAGAACCAGGAACTAGATCAATGGAGAATTCAACATCGCGCTCGGGAGGAATCCCGGGCAAATCTTCAGGAAATACATCAATGAACTCTCGAACAATAGGCACATCTTCAATACTTGGCAAGGAGGTATTTGAAGAAGTCACAACACACAAGAATGCTTGGTGACCTTTTCTAACCATACTTACCAACTTCATAGCAGAAATTAAAGACACACCTTTACGGGGATGAGATCCCTTATAGGTTACTCTAACACCTAAAGGACTCTTTAAGAAAATCTTTTGATCACGACACTCGAACCTAGCATGATACATAGCTAACCAATCGATACCTAGGATAATATCAAACTCTCCTAGAGGAAACTTAAGGAGATTCGCGGGAAAGATAGAACCCGAAATAGATATAGGTACATTTGGATAAAGGGTTGAACAAGAGATAATATCTCCGGATGGCAAGGATATGGGAGTATCCTCACTAGATGAAGGCTTGATAGATAATTTACTAGCATAGGTTGACGACACAAAAGACATTGAAGCACCGGTATCAAATAAAATAAGACACGGTTACTCTAAGATTGAGAACATACCCGTAATGATCTCGGGATGAGCATCGGCTTCGGCACGGCTCATAACAAAGATGGAACCCTTAGGTTTAGCAGGAGGAGGAGGGGGCAACTTTCGATCGGGGCAATCCTCATAACGGTGACCACCCTTTTGACAAAAGTAGCAAATGTAAGATCGGTTGGAACAAGGCACACCGGGATGGTATGGAAGTCTACACCGGTTGCAAAAGCGACCTTGAGCCTGAGGAGTAAAAGGCTTATGAGCCACATTTGAAGTAGCTCTAGGAATAAAAGGAGCAGGATTCCTTGAATTTGCATTGGAAGGAGGATTGAATCTCCTCTTGTTAGCATAGGAACTAGAGGAAGACGGGATAAACGGTCTCTTCCCAAAAGCATTCGGCCTAGGAGCATAAGAAGGAGAGGGATTATTCATCAAAGCTTCATCCCTTATAGCCTTCATTGAATTTTCAGCCCATAAGGCATCATCGTTAAGATCTCCAAAGGAATTGGTATTCCTTCTCACTTTGCTTTGAAGGACGGCACTCAATTTGTTACGGTAATAGAATGCACGGTCTTCATCATCACGAATAAGCCTCGGAGCAAAATGCGCGAGCTTATTAAACTCCGTAGTAAACTCTTGAGCTGATAAGCTGCCTTGCTTAAAATCGATGAACTCTTTAAGCCTTTGCTGTTTAAGCTCCTTAGGATAAAATCTACCCTCCACAAGAGCTTTAAAGCAAGCCCAGTTAAAGTCCTCTTCAAGAACAGCAGTGGCACTTGTGATAGCCCACCAGTTGTCGGCTTCCCTCACCAGAAAGTGCTTTGCGATCCTAACCTTGTCCTCTTCTCGGACTTGGTATAGATCGAATTGTTTCTCCATCTCACGGAAGCAATCGGATAACTCCGTCGGATCCGGCTCTCCACCATATGAAAACAGACTGAGCAAAAGCAAATAAAGTAGTTTTTGGAGTTTTCCTGAAATGGAAATCTGTTGATCTTGTTGTCTTGTGCTTTGCTCTGGGTGTTTTGTTGCTCCTTGGAACTCTCCACTCTTATGAGGACATAGATAAACCTGCCTTAGATGAAGACAAGTTGACTTAAGCAAAAGAAAACATCATCTGAGCATGTACTACCTCTGCTATGCTGTTTACTGGACTCTAGCTTTGGGGTGTCTGTTTCATGGGTTTTTACTAGACTTCAAAATGGTTTGTCCTGGGCAAACTTGTAGCTTAGAGGGTTGTCTTGATGGTAGGCCATAGTGGGGGTGGTTGGGATGCCCTGGTGTACCTCCTAGAGGCTGGGTTTGTTAACTGGTCTGTCTGGGCCTGAATGGCTCTGTTTCTGTTTTGTGTGGGTAATGTGGGTTGTGTTGGGGATGGGCATGGGTTGTTGAACCCTGAACTGTCTTCTTCATTGGGGTGGCTTGGCTTGGGTTGCTCTTGACTTGTCATAGCTTGTTGTTTAGACCTTGTAATTCGAGCTTCCATCTGAGGGGTCAAGCTTGTCTTGTATGTGGCTTGATCATCAAGGCCCCTTGGGTGAGCTCCTGCTGCAGCCTCCCCAGGTTGAAAAGGGCTTGACCTCAAGCCTGTGTCTTCTTCTCCCTCAGAGTCTTCAAAGAAAGGACTAAGATCTCCAACATTGAATGTCCCATGGACTGCATACTCTCCTGGTAGATCAATTTTGTAGGCATTGGGACCTATCTTCTCTACGACTTGAAAAGGACCATCTGCTCTTGGCTCTAGCTTGTTTTTTCTCTTGGAAGGGAACCTTTCTTTCCTTAGGTTGATCCATACTAGATCTCCTGGTGCAAAGTCTTTCTTGGTCTTAGGAACCTTGGCATTCTTCTTGTACAGATCATTAGCCTTCTCAATTTGTTTCCTGACTGATTCATGGAGTTTTAACATTTGTTCCACCCTCTTCTTGGCATCATAGTGGACTTCTGACCTGCACACATTAGACAAACTCAAAGGCATTAAGGGGTTAGTACCATAGACCACTTCAAAGGGGGAGTGGCCTGTGGCTGCTGATGGAGCTCTATTGAAAGAGAACTTTGCTTGAGCCAACTTCAAGTCCCAATCCTTGAGAGATTTGCTGACTATACACCTCAAGATTCTTCCCAAGGTCTTGTTAGTCACCTCAGTTTGGCCATCAGTTTGAGGGTGATGGGAGGTACTAAACAATAACCTAGGGTTAAGCAGTTTCCACAATGTCCTCCAGAAATGGCTCATAAACTTTGTGTCTCTGTCAGACACAATGGTCCTTGGAACTCCATGTAACCTCACCACCTCATCAAGGTATAGCTCTGCTACACTAACAGCATCCTCAGTCTTCTTGCATGCAATGAAATGTGCCATCTTACTGAACCTATCCACAACCACCATGATAGAATCCTTCCCTCTTGCTGTCCTAGGCAATGCCATTATGAAATCCATACTAACATCCTCCCAAGGCCTACATGGGGCTGGTAGGGGAGTGTAAGGTCCTGCTTGGAAAGAACTCTTGGCCTTTTGACAAACTCCACACCTTCTGAGCACTATTTGAACTTCCCCCATCATCTTAGGCCAGTGGAATTGATCTTGTAGTATGTCCACAGTTTTCTGAACCCCAAAGTGTCCTCCAAGGCCACTTCCATGCACCTCCTTAATCAATAGATTCCTATAAGATCCTCTGGGAACACACAGCTTGTTTCCTTTAAATAAGAATCCATTTTGCAAAGTGTAGGGGGAATCAATGGTTCTTGTTCCCTCCTTCTGTGCCAACCAATCCTCTGCAAAGTCTGGATCTTCTTGATACATATCCTTCATGAACTCAAAACCAAGAACCCTTTGCTCCATAGTTGATAGCAGAGTGTACCTCCTAGACAATGCATCAGCCACCACATTTTGTTTGCCCTCTTTGTATTTGCTAGAAAAGGTGAATGACTGAAGGAACTCCACCCACTTAGCATGTCTGTGACTGAGCTTATGCTGGGCTCCTATGTACTTCAATGCCTCATGATCAGAGTGTAAGACAAAAGGTTTGGGCTTCAGGTAATGACTCCAATGCCTCAGAGCTCTGACAAGAGCATAGAACTCTTTATCATATGTAGAATAGTTTAGCTTGGCACCACTTAGCTTTTCACTAAAGTAGGCTACAGGTTTCTTCTCTTGGATGAGGACAGCTTCAATTCCCACTCCACTTGCATCACATTCAACCTCAAATAGGCAATCAAAGTTTGGCAATCTTAGGATAGGTGCACTGCACAAGAGCTTCTTCATGTGTTTGAAAGCCTGTAAAGCATTCTCAGTCCAAGTGAACTCTCCCTTCTTCATGCACTCAGTGAGAGGGGCTGCAATGGTGCTAAAGTCCTTAATGAATCTTCTGTAGAAGGATGCTAAGCCATGGAATCCCCTTACTTCTGTAATACTCCTAGGGATAGGCCAAGACGGGACTGCCATGATCTTGTCTTGATCAACTGAAATGCCTCTACCAGATACCACATATCCTAGAAACTTGACTTCCTCAGTCATGAAGGTGCACTTCTCAAGCTTCCCAAAGAGCTTGCTCTCCTTAAGTATTTCAAACACAGCCTCAAGATGCCTCAAATGGTCATCCTTGCTCTTGCTGTAGATGAGGATATCATCAAAGTATACCACCACAAATCTCCCTAGGCAAGGCCTAAGCACCTCTGTCATCAATCTCATGAAGGTACTTGGGGCCTTTGACAGGCCAAAGGGCATGACAAGCCACTCATAAAGGCCATGCTTTGTTTTGAAGGCTGTCTTCCACTCATCTCCTTCTCTGATCCTCAATTGATGGTAACCTTGCCTCAAGTCAATCTTAGAAAAGAACCTTGAGCCACTTAGCTCATCCAACATGTCATCAAGCCTAGGTTTAGGGAACCTATACTTGACTGTGATGTTGTTGATAGCCCTGCTATCTATGCACATCCTCCAAGTCCCATCCTTCTTAGGAACCAACAATGCAGGCACAGCACAAGGGCTTAATGACTCCCTTACAAACCCTTTACTCATCAACTCTCCAACTTGCTTTTGTAGCTCTTGTGTAGCCTTAGGATCACATCTGTAGGATGGTCTATTAGGTAGTACAGACCCTGGCACAAGGTCTATTTGGTGTTCAATCCCTCTCAAAGGGGGTAAGCCATCAGGAAGTTCCTCTGGAAACACTTCCTTGAACTGATCAATGGGGGGCTTAACATCTGCAGGGATCACCTTAGACTCTTCTTCCTGAACTTCCTTTGACAGCAGCATTACTATAGGTTGCTCCTCACTACCCTCCTTGACCATTGCTGACTCAGATAGAAATACAACTCCACTAAAATCCTCAGCCATACTTGGACTTCCATAGCTCTTCTGGTGTGGTGGCAAGGGGGCTAATGTCACCTTCCTGCTCCCATGCTTGAAAGAAGAGGTATTGCTTCTTCCTTGGTGTATGGAGCTTTTATCAAACTCCCATGGCCTTCCTAATAGCAAGTGACAGGCATCCATTGGAACCACATCACACAATACTTCATCCTTGTACACACTGCCAATGGAGAAAGGGACCATGCATTGCTTATCCACCTTAACCTCTGCTCCCTTACTCAGCCATCTCAACTTATAGGGGTGAGGCTGATCTTGAGTGCTCAACTTCAGCTTATCAACCATAGTAACAGAAGCCACATTGGTACAACTACCTCCATCTATAATAAGATTACAAACCCTCCCTTGTATGGTACATCTGCTCCTGAAAATGAGGGACCTTTGATCCTCCTCCAAAGGTATCTGTTGTGAATGCATTACTCTCCATAGGACTAAGCTGTGGCCTGTGTCAGGGAGTGCCAATATTGCCTCCTGACTAGACTCTTCTTCCTCACTCACCACTTCTTCAACCTCAGGCTCATCCCTCTCATACTCAACTAGACCCTCTTTTTCCCAAGCCTCAACTTCCATTATAGTTAAGGTTTTCTTAGAAGGGCAATCCTTCCTGAAATGTCCATAGCCTTGACATTGGAAGCACCTAATTCTGTTCTCAGTCAATGAAGTGCTTGGCTTTTGACCCATGATGCCCTTACCCTTGTCTAAGGTAGGTGGGGGTGCTGTCTTAGGGGTATCCATTGATCTAAATCCACTATAAGGTCTGGTTTGAAAAGGCCTAACAGGTTTTGGTGTAGCAGGCTTAGTCTTTCCTATCTTCTCAATTCTCAGAGATAGGTTGACAACATCATCAAATGACCACAGAGGTTGCATCCTAACCTTGTTAGCAATGTTCTTATCTAGGCCCTCTAAGTACCTAGCAATCCTTTGCTCAGGTTTCTCATTTATATCACATTGTAAGGTGAGTTGTTCAAACTCCCTCAGATAAGATTCAACAGGTTTGTCTCCTTGTTTCAACTTAGACAACTTGATAAACAAATCCTGGGTGTAATCCTTAGCAACAAATTTGTCTAACAGTTTCTTTTTCAGTTTAGTCCAAGATTTGATGGGTTCCTTACCCTCCCTAGCCCTGAACCCTTTCATAGTCTCATACCAAAGGGAAGCATACCCTTTCAGTTTAAGGATGGCTACTTTAAAAGACTTGGAATCATTGTATCCCTTGTACTCAAAGATCCTTTCTACTTCTCTAAGCCATTCTAACAAGTCATCAGGATTAAGAATACCAGAAAACTCAGGGATATCTACCTTAAGATGCTTGTCTGTGTTCCTGTGGATGGAAGCTCTGCTTCTTGTTGAGTCATCTGAGTCTGGGTACTCCTCATCATCAGGTGGCCTTCCTCTGCCTCCTCCTTGGCCTCTTCCACGTCCTCTACCTCTCCCTCCAGAAAGCAAATGGTTGCCTATAACTTGGTCCAAGGTTCTGGTTAGGGTGGTTACAATCCCAGCCAGATCCTCCATCCTTGCTTCTACTCCTGCTAGTCTTTCTTCACTCATTGGGCTATTTTTGTGTTTTTAAATGTAGTTAGGGAAAAATGAACTCACTAAGACTCTCAACCAAAGCTCTGATACCAATTTGGAGTGTAAACTACTAAGGTTCACAAGTTTTAAGTGATTTGATTAGCTTGACTCAAACTGAAAACAATATCAAGTAACAAGGGATGTTGTTTTATAGATTGTGAGTTGTTTAACTGAAAGATTCAAGGGATATGACTTGGATACAAGCCTCTACAGCAAAGCACAAGAGAAAAAGGATTCAAGACTGGTTTTAGAGACAGTTTCAAGTGTTACAGCAAAGCACAAACACCCTAAACTAACCTCAACAGCAAGTAAGTTAAACCACAGCAAAGCACAGGTATAACTTGACTCACAATACAAGGCACTGATCAAACACCTTGGAGATGTATCAGGCTTGTTTCAAACTACAGCTCTTAGCACAAGTTTGATAACATGGAGTGATTTCTCAAAGTTTAATTCATTCATTCATAAAAGTCTGCTTACAACAACATACAAGACCTCCTTATATAGAGGGACTGATATCTTGTGAACCATTGGATGTATGTATCATCCAGGGGCCAGCTTAGGATCTAAACTACTTCTACTGACATTAATTAAGGGCCTCACAAGAGGACGAGCTTAACAACTATAAAGAACAGACACAAAACACAAAAGAAAACAGACTGAGCAAAAGCAAATAAAGTAGTTTTTGGAGTTTCCTGAAATGGAAATCTGTTGATCTTGTTGTCTCGTGCTTTGCTCTGGGTGTTTTGTTACTCCTTGGAACTCTCCACTCTTATGAGGACATAGATAAACCTGCCTTAGATGAAGACAAGTTGACTTAAACAAAA
>JAIUZE010024960.1:0-13452 GCA_022085475.1 Heliosperma pusillum | reverse complement strand
TATAACAATATATATATATATATATATATAGAGGCAGGATCTCGTGAGTTGAGTTTTTATGGTGAGTTGGTACTACCAAAGTGTTATTGTAGTGTTACTCTTATGTTCTCATAATTCTTTTTATGCTGATTATATTACTTTTTGTTTTTTCTTTACTTTTTTTTTACCACATATTATTATAGTGTTACGATTACGTTATTTTTTATACTTTTTTTTTGTTACCATGTGTTATTCAAGTATTATTCTTACGTTATTTTTCTTTTTTTACTTTTTTTTGTTACCGCGTGTTATTCTAGTATTATTCTTATGTTTTTTTTAGTCTTTTTTTTGTTAGCGTGTGTTTTTCTGTATTACTCTTATGTTATTTTTTTAAAAAAAAAATTTGTTACTGCGTGTTACCCTTGCGTCATTTTTTTTACTTTTTTTAAATCGCATGTTATTCTAGTGTTAATTTTACGTTTTTTTAATAAAAAAATTTGGTTGCCGCGTGTTATTCTAGTGTTACTCTTATGTTATTTTTTTTACTCTTTTTTTTATTTGTATTATTCAAGTGTTACTCTTACATTAATTTTTATTTTTATTCACGTGTTACTCTGATGTTATTGTTGTGTTATTCACGTGTTACTCTGATGTTATTGTTGTGTTATTCACGTGTTACTCTTGTGTTACTCTGATGTTATTGTTGTGTTATTCACGTGTTACTCTGATGTTATTGTTGTGTTATTCACGTGTTACTCTGATGTTATTGTTGTGTTATTCATGTGTTACTCTTGTGTTACTCTGATGTTATTGTTGTGTTATTCACGTGTTACTCTGATGTTATTGTTGTGTTATTCACGTGTTACTCTGATGTTATTGTTGTGTTATTCAAGTGTTACTCTTATGTTATTTTATTTACCACTTGTTATTCCAGTGTTATTCTAATGTTACTTTTATTATATTTTTTTTTGTTATCACGTGTTATTCCAGTGTTACTCTTATGTTACTTTTATTATATTTTTTTTGTTACCGCGTGTTATTTTGGTATTACTTTTATGTTATATTTTTGTTACCGCATGTTATTCCAGTGTTACTCTTATGTTAAATTTTTTTTTACTTTTTTTTGTTATGACGTGTTATTCTAGTGTTACTCTTATGTTATTTTTTGTTACCACATGTTATTGCAGTGTTACTCTTATTTTAATTTTTTTTTTAATTTTTTTTGTTATCACGTGTTATTCCAGTGTTACTCTTATGTTATTTTTTTTGTTACCACATGTTATTGCAGTGTTACTCTTATGTTAATTATTTTTTAATTTTTTTTAATCATGTGTTATTCCAGTGTTACTCTTATGTTACTTTTTTGTTACCACGTGTTATAGCATTGTTACATCAACAATTCTCCATCTTCTCCCTCACCTATTATCTCGTTCAATATCTCTGCCAAACCACCGTTGTTGCCGAATATTCTAATATCCGCCACCTTATAACCGACATCATCATTTCTCGAACATCCGACAGTTGTCTTGCGTCGCTTGATAAGAAGTTTACTAGTACATCAGTGGAAATATAGAAAGTATTGGACGGAAGGAACATGAATCATAACATCACTTTGGAAAAAAAAAAACCAACAGCTGAACTTCCAGGAGTGTATATTTTGTTGTGTGGCTTGACGATAACAATAGCTGCTGACGCTAACAAATGACCGATCATATATACAATATCTTATATTTTAGAACAGTCATTAATTAAACACAACAAAAGCCATGATCATGGCCACCATTAAATCAACAACATCATCATCATCAAAAATTCGTGACAACAATATAGCCAGCAAAAACTCGCCCTTATCACCGTCTCTGGAACCCCAAGTTCATCGGAGTAAATCTCGGTCCTTTCATCTGCCGTTGTCGGGCCACTTAACGATGGATTCCTTGTAAAGATGAGATTCAAATTACAAACTACAAAATATAAAGCAGGATTTCAAAAAATATTACCACAAAAGACCTACTCCAACTATTTTGATTTAGAAAACGACATTGTCGGTCAAAATTACTCCGATGGATATGATTGGACGATCGTGGTAATGGAGAAAGAAGCGAGCGAAAGAGAAATAAATGATGCCGAAGGCGATAATAGGTGGCGCACCAGCGTCGCAAGTCTCGGAGCTTAGACAGTGATTATTAGGCATCTTCTTGAGGGGAGAGATGACGTTGGGTGACTAATGGTGTAAGATTATTTCGAGCTATTTTATTCATTCACGAAGGTTTGAGAGAGTAGCCACTAGTCAGAGTCTATTTGTGGGGCTTTTATTTGTTTATTCAATTAATGTCAGCCGCTGATTTCACGTCATCTAATGGACCACATTTGTGAGGACCAACTCAGCATAAGACATTAGACTCACAAGAACCCAACACACACACATATATATATATATATTGTTAAGCAAAACGTAAACCTTGTTTTTTTAGAAAAAAATACAAATGCTGAATGAAACTTAGACAAATATAGATAATATCAATGTATATTTAGATATATATTTTTGAAAATATTTGATTATTTAATAAAAAATTGGTAATTTTTTATTTTATCTAATAAGATTGAACTTTTGTAAAATTATACACAAAATTTGCTATTGTTTTTTATTTATTACAAATCAGAATTTTTTTTAATCGTTCTATTTCTTAAAAAGGATAATTTAAAAATTTATCTAAATGAATATTTATGTTTATGAAAATTGTGAATTTACGTTAATTTTTTTTATTAATGTTAATTTAAAATTTTGTAATATTGAAAAATATTCATAAAAATATTTATCACGTTTACAAGTATAGGATATAAAATTAAATAACTTAGTTATTTATTACCTCATATTAGAAATCAAAACCTAATATATTATGAAATTATCTCATTCAAAAATTGATATATAACTTTATTTTTACGATTTTTATAAAAAAGAGACGAAATTTAGTTTTTGAAAAATAAACTTTGGTTAATGTTTTCGAGAAAAAAAAAAGAGAATTAGATAAAAAAAAATGATTAAATAAAATAAGTACACTAAAAAAATGAAAATAAAAGATAATCTTCAACAAATTAATAAATCAATACAGAAAAGAAAAAAATATGTTGAAAATAAGCGATTACGGGGTAAAATAAAATACATACTCCCTCTGATCCACACCAATGGTAACACTTATCTAAAACGGACGATCCACACCAAAGGTAACATACCTTATTTGGCCCACTACATTACCAAGTTATCCTTATACTCATTTGATATTTACCCAAAATGTCATTGCATGGCCCACGTATCAACCTCACAATTACATGGCCCTCCTACTGTTTCCCTTTTTACCCCTCATTTTTCCACCTTTTCTTAAATACTCCATTTTTCCCCATGTTACCATTTGTGTGGATCAGAGGGCGTATTATAGTAATTTAAAATCAGTTTTATAAATCATATAAAAATTTTGAATAAAGAATCGGTCAAATATAATAAGAAATTAGTTTAGAAAATAGTAAGTTCGAAATTAATTTCTTTTATACTCCTAATTTTAATTTTTTTCTAAAATTACTTATAATTTTTTTTAAAATTACTCGTCTAAAATATACTTTGATCAAAAATTGATTCCAAATGCAATTCAGGTGACTTATTCTAACTAGGTCTGAACTTATTCTCCATTTGTCTAAATAATCATACGTTTCAAATATTAAATTGGTTAAGTGATAAACGGAATAAGTTCAAACAAAGACGGAATAAATTTGGAGTTGATGATCGAGAAGCAATTTTTTTTATGAAAGTGTACTTTAAAGGAGTTATTTTAATAAATGTGTTTATAAAACATATTTATAAAAATTGAATTTTTAAAAAGAGTAAATTCTTATTTAAGTTTAAAAAAAATGGAATAAAAAATAAGAAATTCGATTGTACAACAATTATTTTTTAGCATAAAGTCACCACTTTTTGGTTAGCAGTTGTATAATATAATTTCTTATTTTTTATTTTTAAAAAAGAGTAATTTCTTACGTCTTTCTCGTTGTACGTACGACGGTTATAGAAATTAATTTGGTTAGGAAAAAAATGAAATGATTGGTAAAAGAGAAAATAAAACTAGAATGTCGGTAAATTTAGGAAAAAAAGGATAACATGATTAAATTACCTTCTTGAGAAAATATTTTTGTTGATTTCGGCAAAAAATGACTCAAAATCATTAATCGGGAAATCAACATCAAAAACTGAAGTGTTTTAGCCAAAATAATGTATTTTTCAGCCAAAATATGTAAATCAAGTAACACTTTTATCTTCAAGCGATAGTTAATATAATTTTTGAAAACAACAATCATTTTAAAAGGACTCAAAATTCTAATTATACCAACAAATGTTAACTTTCATCTTTGGAAGGTCATCATAAAAACTCCACAGTTAAGCGTGCTCAGGTGATGAGTGACCTCCTGGAAAGTTAATCTGATTCGTTAAAGTGTATTATTGGTGAAACGAAATGACGTTTGCATGAATTAGCTTAACTAGCAAATCAAGTATACGGCTCTAAATAATTTAATATGTGAAAAAATATTAATATTTTTAATTATATTAATTTAAATTATAGATTTCTCGTTTGCCACGGAAATTATGTTTTGCCACGGGAATAACTTTTTAGCCACGGAAGTTATTAGCCACGGGAGAAGCCGTGGCTAAAAATTTAATTTTCGCCACGATATTGGTTTTGCTGTGGCTATCAGTTATCCACGGCCACTTGGGCCACGGAAGGTATTCCCGTGGCAATATGCTTTAGCCACGGAAATTTAGCAATTGCGGCACGAATTTTATCGTGTCCCAAGTGCTAAATTGTAGTAGTGGCAAGTCATTTGAGTCTTTCAGAATTGCCTAGACTATACAGCTAGTCGAATTTCAGACAGTTTGTAAGACCGCCTCTCCCTTTGCCCTAGACCTAAGAGTATAAGGCGTTACACCATCACTCTTAAAATCTACTCCAAGCCAATAGGGCATCAACCTTAAAGTGTCACTCCCTAATCTCAAAAATACACGAGATATTCGGGACACTACCTTTGACTTTCATCCTATCCCAAGACAATAGGATATACACTTTAGGCTCGAGTCCTACTCTAAAAAATACATGAGGTTCCCTAGGACTTAATCCTCCAACACCTTATACCAAGCCAATAGGGTACCTTTTCGACCGCACGTCCAAGATCCCGCATACACACAAAATTTTTGGACTACAACTGTTGCAAACTCGAGTCATTCGAAACACTATACATATTGCGAATTCTCACATTCCCTCTTCTTGTGTCGAGTCCATCTTTTCATGTCAACGTGTTCCTTTTAGTTTTAGACCGTAATCGAATGAGTCAATAACGCGCCGTCGTTTTTCTCCTCAGTTTGAAAATATCAAGCCCTGAAAGTGTACATCCCATCTATCACGAGGAACCAAACGATCCTTACCCTACCAACGAAGTCCTTGCTTTCGACTCCAAACTGGTCAAGATGTAGCCAATGTTCAACTAGCTTCGATTCAAGACCTTCTCACCGCACTTAAGATCAAAGCTCAAATGAGGCACCAATGGCGCAAATGGAGTTCCTCACTCTTGACATTGGCCCAAAGAGAATTCACTAACATTGGCGACACTTACGCCAACTATCTCAAAAGATCAATGAAACAAGGGAGACTTCAACCAATTGGGGCTACGCCTGAACCTGAAAAGAAGACTTGCTTCGGAGACGGAAATGCCTATTGCCAATACCATAGAGGCAAAGGGCACGATACGAAAAATTGTTTCAAACTCAAACATGTATCCATGACATGATTGAGGATAGAAGATTGCCAATCCCTCCAGCCGCCAAACCCAAAATTATTAGGAACCCCCTGGGTTGTCTCATGATTGGCGATCAAGAATCATTAAAGACCCCTTAGGTTGTCTCATGATTGGTGATCAAGAATTATTTCCTGATTGCTCACACCTCATCTCGCCAAATGAAGACGAGATAAATATGTTAGATGGGATCAATCCACAAAAACTGTCCAAATCCTCACCACGTCTAACACACTGAGAAACAGGCAGGTAGCTCAAATAGCTTTTTTTTATTAATAATAGACAGCAACGAAATTACAGGACGTCACCGCCGTATTTTCCCTCCGTAAAATACAAGGCTTATACAATAAATAAAATACACTTATAACACTAAAACTAAAAACTCTAGTTACTTAATTACACATCTTATAAGTCTCGTCTTTTATATGGAGTTCCTCACTCTTGACCGTCCCTGATATTTGTACCTGAAAAATATATAAAAATAACGAGATCAGCCAACCACAGGCTGAGTATGACCTCGGTTGCCTCCACCGGCCTTATGACATTTTCATTATTCATTAGTCCTCTTTAATATCACATCAACGAATCAATAACTTACCGACATACAATATTCATACAATATTCCCTGCCACAAACCAGTCAGGTATCCAAAACATTATATCATTTCTTATTTTCAGAAGAACATTTATTCATATCACATTAGTGTCGGTCTACAATTACCAAACAAGAGAGGCATTACCACTTCCTTTATTCACGAAGAATTCTCTTTATTAAGTCAGAGTACGAGCTTATCGGGGATCGATACGTCATCCACTCGGCCAAACATTTTACCATTTATCACTTCAATATCAAGGTAGATATATAAGCATATATTCACATCACACTAATATCGGTATACCGTTACTGAATGGAGAGACATTAATTTTCACCTGGAGCCAACGCTCATTTATTTTCATATGGAGCCAACGCCATTTTAATTCATATGGAGCCAACGCTCCTACTATGTACACAGTTTCGATTTTCATATTAATGTCATCCCAAACCAATAATCGTATCCCGAATGCTACAATTGGCAAATCGTACATTATAACCTATGTACCACCATCACACTCGTATATTCATAAGAAGACAATTAAAAGAACATCCATATCACTATAACTGTGTAAAAAAAACTTCTAACATAATTTCTTACATCACAAATTCTCATTTGTGACGGGAATTTGACCTGTCGCAAGCTTGCGACGGGTCACCCCGTCACAAATGAGAATTTGTGAACAAATAAAGGTAATCATGAATTTTGGAGTATGCTAGTAAAAGAAATAATTTAATTTAATCGAGAAAGGGTGTATACTAAGTTCATATTAACTAGTTTTCTAAGTATTGTGAATTCCATCTTAATTAAGTTATCTAAGAAAATATGTGATGATACTATTAGGTGAATGTAAGAACAATATGTCTTGCTTGTGATGGGGCGATCCGTCGCAAGCTTGTGACGGGTCAAATCTCCCTCACATAGAGCAAGTGGCAAATCAAGTGGGGGCAAATGGAGCCCCCCGCTTGCCTTGTCACTTATTCTATGTGATGGAAATTTGACCCGTCGCAAGCTTGCGACGGATTACCCCGTCACAAGCCAGACTTATTGTTATTTGTTAGCCAACTGATCTCCCTTCCATGTTTTATTACTCAGTTGTCACCCCATATAAAGTTACATGAATAGAAACATTTAGTTCTATATATCCGCATTAACTTAAACGCCTAGCTTAATCAAATAACATTTACAAACACATACATGCACCTCACTCTCTTCTTAAGCAAAGTTACTTTGCCTCGACACTACAACATTGATATTCATTTTCCTCGATCAATTTAATTAACTGTGTTATTATAGGCACTAATGCTAAATCAAGCTACATTAAATATAAGTCGTACTATTATGAATTACTCCCTTACATAGAATTCCTTTTATAGAGCATGTGGAATTTGTTAATAGTATAAACAATGACTAGTTACATTATTTTCTTTTGGCTATGCTACGAGAATAAGTTAATGCTTTTAACGACGAAAGGTCCCGAAATCATATGAGCGCTGTAACGGTTCTAATACAAAGCTTACGGACAAAATAATATAAATAATTACTTATGCTATACTCTTATTTCATTTATGTATAAGACGGTAAATAAATAATTATAACGACGAAAGATCCCGAAATCATACCGTATATATATGAATTGGTTACTGTGAATAACGATTGGGATGCAATCTAAGCTAAATAATGCGTTTCTTTCTTCTCCTTTTGTTTTTGTGCAATCCCCCTTTCAATTCCCTTCATTTTGTAGTCTTACAATTTAATGGTAAAGATGGTTAGCCTAGGTGAGTCACTCCTTAGGCATATGTGGAGTACTTTTTAATTTCTTCAATTTTGTTTTTTGATAATATCTTGAATAGTAAAATAATGGCATAAGAAGGAACTTTTTACGGATTACTACTAATACGAGTCCCCACTCATATATATATATATATTCTTAGTAGGTTCATAAAGTAGACCCAATTTCATTTATACGAATAAATATACAATTCCAGTAATACGAGCATTTCAACCCTACCTAACTCATCACAAATAAGGATACCTTGAAGTTACAGAAGGGATGGAGAAAGTATATCAAATGGACCGAAAAACAGGGTGAGTGTTCAAGCTCACGACATGTGAAGGCAAGATGTTCAACGAGCCAAGAGATGACGAGTTCGAATTTGACTTAGAGTCGGACACAGAGTCAATGTCTCGAGTAACAGCTAGGAAATCCTGTCATGTAGACTATCCCCCTCCCCTTCTCATTACTAATACTTCTCTTTTCCCATCTGGTAACGACAACTTGGGGGATGTCCCATAAGCTGTCGTACTCCGGCCTCTGAACCACAGCTTAGTTGGCACCTTTGTTCCAACTCTTTTCAACTTTTAATATTAATAAATTCAGTTTTGCTCTAATGTTTTTGTGATTGCAATTCGATATCTGAGGATAATGAGGATAAACCACATTAACTTACTCCACACATCATAATAAAAATGGAGGAAAAAGAACAAAAGACTCATGTAATTGAAAACCCAGAAAAAATTAACGTGGGGACAGACCTAAAACTTAATTAACTTAGGATATGGACAACCCTTTATCCCTTCGAAAGCGGACAATTCATTTCACTTTAAAACGAGTTCAAGGAGGTTTAAACTTGGTCATATACGTATATGCCCGAGATAGATAGAGAAATATTTGAGCATAGGATCCCTAACAAACCTAGCAATAAACCCGTCACGCGAAACTACGACGAATGATAACAGATTGGGGACTCAAAATCAAATAAGTGGTTTACTGACAATTCAAAGCCGGATTCATCAAAGTTTCAAGTATTCTGATTAGGTATCCAATAGAGTACCCGTACCCAAAAAGGATGGGAAAATCCAGGTTTGTGTTGACTTTAGAGACCTAAATCAGGCCACGCCAATAGATGACTTTTCTTTACCCCATATCGACATATTATTAGATAACACAACAGATCAATCACTCTTATAATTCATGGAAGGGTACATGGGTTAAAATCAAATCAAAATGGCAAAAGAAGACATGCATAAGACCGCCTTCGCAACAAAATAGGGAACCTATTGTTATACGGACATTTCTTTTGGCCTAATTAACGCTGGAGCTACTTATCAACTAATCGCAACAACCGTGTTTCACGACATGATGCATAAGGAGGTAGAAGTGTATGTAGATGATATGATGATCAAATTAAAAGGAAGGGAGGGCCACATTTCGACATGCAACTCAATCTACAAAAGTGCACTTTTGGAGTAACTTCTGGAATGTTTCTAGGTCATGTTGTTAGTCAAAGAGGAATAGAGATTAATCCATCCAATATCAAAGCTCTAATCGACATGCCTCAACCTAAAACAGAGAAAGAAGTTACAGGGTTCTTAGGCAAGGTACAATATATAGAACTGGTCAACTCCAAATTTAACATGATCTGCGGACCAGTTTTCAAGAAGCTCAACAAAAAGTATCACAACATATGGTGTGACAACCCTCGCGATAGCGGAGATAAAACATAACAAGCATGCAATTTATGTAGCGGAAAATACGATATTTTTGAAACTTTTTACATGCCAAAGGAAGAGTACGCGGAATGTCAATAAATACCAACTAAAGTATAAAATACTACAAAGAGACATAGTCTCTCAAAATGTGAAAAAACATAAAACTTGTTTAGTAAACTAGCTAAGAACGTCTATGGATGAATCGTCAAGTCCAACGCCCGCTAGCTCACACCCGAACCCAAAAACAAGCGAAGATCCAACCAAGCAACATGTTCATTCATGAAACATGAACGCCATAGTCAGTGAGGAGTAACTCCGGGTTCTCTCAACCATATCAAAAATAACTTACTTAAATGGTAATAGACAAGTAGAAGCATACATGTATATATATGTGAATTACGAGAAATACAAATAAGCATTTCAATATATTAAGATGTAGGTGCATGAGGTACAAAACTGTAAGCCTCAGATTATAGACAAACTCGGGGAAGACACCCTTAGGCAACTATATACTCACTAGGGCTTACATCTCACCGTTAGTGGCATATACTTGATATCATAGAGACTCGACATATAAACCACACCAAGTCATCCAACGGTCACAAATAATCAACATATAAACATCCATCCAAACATACAAATATGGTAACATACTCTCTCACGGTAAATGCCACGCACTAGCATCATGTAAAATAGCAAGCCAAGTCAATGCAAGCCCACGGGATAAGACGTTTCCCGGAACCGTATACGAGAAGACGTGTCGTATACTCATGACCTAGACAAACATGTTCACGGGATAAGATGTTTCCCGGAATCGTGTACGATAAGACGTTTCGTACACACAAGACTCTAATCCTCTCGGTAGGACGACGATAATAATACGGTCCTAGTATAAACCTGGCCAGACTCTCAGGATAAGACATTTCCCGATTCGACATGTGGTATGACGTTCCACATCCAAGACTCGATCATACAAAGACATCGAGTACCCCAAATTCGGCTAAACCACACGAAAGAGGCGTAAAGAGATCTATAGTAAAAAGTTAAGCTAGTACGCTACATGCAATGACACCACCTTGCAAGGATACAACATTTGACGGTCGGGTCAATCAACGCATTGCGTTCAGCTCCTAACAACGTCGTCATATCCTCACTAAACCTAATGGGTATAAAGTATGACCGGGAATTGAGAGTTCATAGCACTCAACAAGTAGAGCTCAAATCAATAACATAAGGTAGAACCGACTCAAAGGGGGACATATAAAAAACCGTCATGAAACATGCGATATAAGCGAGTGGGATATCATATATTCTAAACATGAATATTTAAAGCTATTACGTAAATTTATACGATAAACGAACCATACAAACTATTATAAATGAAAGCATAAGGAAAGAAAAGGGGAAGGAAACACAGGGTGTGCCAGCCGGTCAAGGGGACCGGCCGCCGGTCAAGGGGACCGGCCGCCGGCTACCCGGCTGGCACATCAACAATAATCGAAAACCAACAAAAATACAGGGATGTCCCAGCAGGTGAAGGGGACTGGCAACCGGTGGGCCTGCTGGGGATTACACAACACCAAGTTTTCTCAAAAATGTCAGCCGTGTTCACAGCCGGTCGGTTGACCGGCGGCCGGTCGGCCGGTTGGGACCACATTCACACGTAAATTACTATACTTCACCAATAATCTTCAATAATCATCAACAACTATCAACAACTATCAACAATCATTAACCAACACAAATTCCATAGCTACACATTCAATTCCAACACAAATCCTAACATCAAACTATATTAAGTATCCAATAATTATCACTAGACATTTGGTAAACATCAAGTAAAGCATTTAAAACACGTATTGATATCGAGTAACCCTTCAGCGTTACCTTTGTGCGTCTTCAATCGATTTCTAAGTCTTCCTCCACTAGGTAGTAATCCTTATCAGGGTCTTGAAGGTCTCCACCTATACAAAGACGACAAAAGATGAATATAATTCACCTTTGAGAAAGACGGAAAAATTGAAAATGAGAAAGATGGTAATTTTATTACCTCAAAAGGTAGAGGACGATAAGAGGGTAAGATTATGATGAAAACTAACGGATTTGAGTGAGTAATGGATGAGTTAAGAGGAGTTTGAGTTTGAGTTTGATTAAAAATGGGGTTTAGGGTTTTGGTTGGTGAGGAAGAAGATGAGCGGAAAAGGATGAGGGAGTTAGGGTTATAAGGGGGGTATAAGGTGAGTGGAAATAGGAATAAGTGAAAAGCCCAAAAGCGGCTTAAGCCGTAACCCACACGGAATTTCGAGTAGAGTCCGAATACGAACTCAGATTTGCTAAATTAGACACGGGAAACTAAGTTCTAGACTATACCTAAAATTACGCTAACTAGTATCCGTATAATATTTTTAAAATAAAATAGGGTACATTTGTGAAAGTTTCTTAAACTCAATATTAGACATTTCTAATATCATATTACATTTAGTTTAATCTTAAACTAAGTACATCTTATGCATGCATAACTTTAAAATACAAAGATAAGAAGAAACATTTTCCTTACATTGATTTAAACGGATTTTGGGCACAAAATAGGACACCTTCCTACTTTGTTCTTGAGCTTAAATAATAAGGATGAACTCCAAGTTCTTAGTATAAGAATTGTAACAACCCGAAAAGTACCCAATTTGTCCCGTAAAATATCTTAAGGATACTTTTCAGTCTGTTTAAGTTTTAAAGTGTAATTTATTGTTTCGAGTCGTATTTTAAAATTCCGAGTTCGTATTTGGAATTTCTGAGAGATTTCATGAAATCCCGTTTTTAGTCATCTTTGACTTTTCTTGACTTTTAAGTCGTCTTTGACTTTTCTTGACTTTTTAAAGTCGTCATTGACTTTTCTTGACTTTTAAGTCGTCATAAACTTTTCTTGACTTTTAAGTCATCTTTGACTTTTCTTGACTTTTAAGTCGACTTTGACTTTCGTTGACTTTCCCGACTCGCCTTGTAATTTGGAAGACCGAAATTTTATTTAAAAAAATAATATTTTTAATTTATTTTTATTAGGATTTATTGGGATTTATGAAAATTTAATATAATTATTTTGAATTTATTTGGAATTAAAGAATAACTTTTACGGTTTTAACCCGAACGTCATTTAACTATTCCCGAGTCATCTAAAATCCCGAAACAAACCCGAAACCCGACTTTGGCATGAGTCACACGCCCATGTCATCCTTTTTCCACTCACTTTTGGATATTTTCATTATTTTGATTAATCTAATAATAATATCTTAGATATTTATTACTTTATCGATCCGTCAACTGAAAGTACGCAAATCGCTCGAAAAACAGATCCGATTCCTCTCATTTCTCACGGCTCCTCTCCTCTCTAATAGGACTAGATATTTTCATTTCTTTTCATTAATATAACATAATATCTAGATATTTGATTTAATTAACTTAATATCTAATTAATTATCTTATTATAATAATAAAACTCGAGTCAATTCCGTAACACCCAATTTCAAAACCCGACTCATTATTTTCTCTAATGAACACACGGC
>JAIUZE010024959.1:0-23594 GCA_022085475.1 Heliosperma pusillum | reverse complement strand
GGAAAACCGGTGTGGATACCTACGATGTCTCTAAGAAACGTAACTTTCAATTAAAAGTGGCATTACCGTGGACGATTAATGATTTTCCTGCATATGGCATGCTTTCCAGTTGGTCCACAGCCGGATACCATGCTTGTCCTTATTTTCTTAAAAAAGATCCTAAATCCTTTTTTCTTAAACATAGTCGAAAGGTTTGTTGGTTCGATTGTCATCGTACTTTCTTGAAACCTGATCATCCTTTCCGCAACAATTGTAAGCATTTTCTAAAGAATAGGAAAACGGATAATACCACAACTGCAATCAAATTAACCGGTGCTGTGGTCTGAGATTCGGTAAAATATTTACCTAAAGTTGTCGAGTCTTCTGCTGAAGAAATGAAAAGATTGAAAGACGACAAAACCAAAGGTTGGTAGAAACAAAGCATATTTTGGGAACTTCCTTATTGGAAGACATTGGTTATTCGACACAACTTAGATGTTATGCACATTGAGAAAAACCTTTTTGAACAGCTTATCAACACGATGATGAATGTAACAAAGAAAACTTCCTTTGGCTCTAAGGGTAAAGCTGACTTTCTTGAGTATTGCTTGAAGCGACTTATATTATCTAGGTTTGTTTTAGAGACAGCGGAGAAGAAGGATTTATGCGAATGGGTTGCTAGTTTGAAATTCCCGGATGGTTATGCTTCAAATTTGAGTCGGTGTGTTGACCATAGAAATTTGGTGTTGCATTCCATGAAAAGTCATGATTGTCATGTCTTTATGGAACGGTTACTTCCTGTTGCATGTTTCAATTACTCCCGACGAATTCTTGGAATGCTATAACTAAGATAAGCCAATTTTTTAAAGACTTGTGTACTTCTACGATTAAAGTTGATTCCATGGAACATCTAGAGTCAAACATTGCAGAGATATTATGCAAGTTAGAAATGATATTTCCCCCTTCTTTCTTCAATTCCATGGAGCATTTACCTATTCACTTACCTTATGAAGCGAAGGTTGGAGGACCTGTTCAATATCGATGGATGTATCCATTTGAGAGATTCCTTAATCATTTGAAAATGAAGGCTGTAAACAAAGCTCGGGTCGAGGGTTCCATATGCAACGCTTTTTTTAGAGGAAATTTCATATTTTTGTTCCCTATATTTTGAAGATCACATTGACACAAAAGCGAAGGACTTGGAGGTTGGTGTGAATTCCGATAACCAAATAGATTCAAATATACCCGAGTTTTTCAATGATGACTTGGGAAATACTACCGGGAAATGTATACCGAGGTACTTAAATGAAAAGGAGCTTGAAGAAGCTCATTTTCATGTGCTAAGAAACTGTGGGCAATTATTAGAGACTTATGAAAAGTAAGTTTGTAATACCCCAAATGTACCATATTTTATTTTAATAATATTATATTATTATTAATTAGCGTAATTTTAGATTTAGAATAGAACTTAGTTTTCCATGTCTAATTTAGAAAATCCGAGCCCGTAATCAGATTCTACTCGGAATTTCATGTGGGTAAGATTCCCAACCTCATATTGGGCTCTCCTATTTTTCCACTCACTCACTTGGCCCATATTATACTCATGTTCCACTCATAAATCTCAGCAAATTTCCTCCCCATCATCCTCACCAAACCCCAAAACCCTAGCCTCCATACTCACCATTGTTGAGGCTAAGCTTCCCCACCTAAATCCTACCATAACACATTCATTTCTCATCTAAATTCATCGATTCTTAGCTTATTCTCTTTCTTTTCTTCTTCTCTTCCGAGTAAGGTAAGAAAAATCTAGTCTTTCTCATTTTTGTTTTCTCATCTTTTTCCAAGGTGAAAATATTCATCTTTTGTATCGAATTTGTAGGAGGAGACCTCCAAGATCCAGACTGAGACTATTTCTTAGTGGAAAAAGAGGAAGAAAATTGTTGAAGAGGCAAAAAGGCAACGGTGAAGGGTTACTCGATATCAATTTACGTTTTAATGTTTTAATGGTAGTTTTAGTTAAAAAAGATACAATCTTTGCTTTAATTTCATGAGGAAACATTTTTGTTGCTCTTTCACATGTGTGAATTCCATCTTCCATGCTTTCTTTCACTAATCCTATGTTAAGTTGCATTTAAGTGGTTAAATATGCTCTTTAAACATGTTGGAACTTGTGTTGGGTAATAAATGTGATTGGGTTGCTTTAATTGATGTTTACCCTATGATTGGTGATGATTAATATGCATTTAATGTGGTTTAATGTTGCTAAATGTTGTTAGAGTTGGATAGTAACCATGGAACTTGAGTTGGTTTGTTGTGGAAGTGAATTCGCGTGTTTTGTAGCCCCAGCCGGCCGACCGACCGCCGGTCAGCCGACCGGCTGGGAACTCGTCTAAAGTAAAATTGTTATTTCGAGGACTTTGACATTGTGTAAGTCCCAGCCGACCGACCGGCCCCCGGTCTGCCGATCGGCTAGGAAACCCCCTTAAAATTGTTGGCTTTTATAGCATGAGAGTCCCAGCCGGCCACCCGGCAGCCGACCGACCGGCTGCGACTCCCCCTTCCCCATTTTTTCTTCTTTCCTCTCTTTTGGCATGTGTCCCCATCCAGGTAGCCGGCGGCCGGTCACTTCCACTGGCTAGGACACCCCATGTATATTTTGGTGATACTTGATGTTGCTGTAGCGCCAGCCCGGTAGCCGGCGGCCGGTCCCCTTGACCGGCTGACACCCCCTGTAGCTCGTTCCCATTTCTTTTCCCTATTCCCTCACATGTAATAGTTTGTATGGTTTGTTTATCTTATAAACTTACGTAATAACATTAAATATTAATGTTTAGGATATACGATATCTCACATGCTTATATCTCATGTTTTGTGACGGGTTTTGATATGTCCCCCCCTGAGTCGGTTGTATCTTATGTATATGATTTGAGCACTACTTGTTGGGTACTTTGATATGACAACATTGTTACGAGGTGAACGCAATGGGTTGATCGACCCGCCCGTCAAATGTTGTATCCTTGCAAGGTGATGTCATTGCATGTAGCATAGTAGCTTGACTTTTGACTGAAGATTTCTTTCCACCTCTTTCGCGTGGTTTAGCTTAATTTGGGGTACTCGACGTCTTTTGTGTTGATCGAGTCTTGGATGTGGCACGTCATACCAAATGTCAAATCGGGAAACGTCGTATCCCGAGAGTCTGGCCAGGTTTAGACTAGGACCGTATTATTACCTTCCTCCTACCGGGAGGATTAGAGTCTTGTGTGTGCAAAACGTCATATCGTACACGATTACAGGGAACGTCTTACCCCGTGGACATGTTTGTCTAAGTCTCGAGTATACGAAACATCTTATCGTATACAGTTCCGGGAAACGTCTTATCCCGTGTACATGTTTGTCTAGGTCATGAGTATACAAAACGTCTTATCGTATACGGTTCCGGGAAACGTCTTATCCCATGGGCTTCCAGTGACCTGTCTTGCTATTGTACATGATGCTAGTGCGTGTCATTTACCGTGCGAGTTATGTTACCATATTCGTATGTTTGGATGGATGTTTATGTGTTGATTATTTGTGACCGTTGGATGACTTGGCGTGGTTTGTATGTCGAGTCTCTATCTTATCAAGTATATGCCACTAACGGTGAGATGTAAGCCCTAGTGAGTATATAGTTGCCTAAGGGTGTCTTCCCCGAGTTTGTCTATAATCTGATGCTTACAGTTTGGTATTCCATACGTCTGTATCTTATTATACTGAAATGCTTATTTGTACTTCTCGTGACTCACTTATATATATGTATGCTTCTACATGTTTATTACCGTTTATGTATGTTTACTTGTGATATGGCTGGGAGAACCCGGAGTTACTCCCCACTGACTGTGGCGTTCATGTTTTCATGAATGAACAGCTTGCTTGCTTGGATCTTTATTGCCTTTCCGGGGTTCGGGTGTGAGCTAGGGGGCGTCGGCCCTATCGATTCTCCCCTTGACGATCTAGCTAGTTCGCTAGACTTTATTCCTTCCGTTTGACTACGTTTTGAGAGACTACGTCTCCTTGTACTACTTTATGCTTTAGTTTATACTGTTCTTGACATTCCTCGTACCTTTTTATTTTGGCATGTAAAAGTTTCGAAAATCTCATATTTTTGCTATTTAAATTGCATGCTTGTTAGTTTTATTTTTCGCTATCGCAAGGGTTGTTAGAGTTGGTATCAGAGCCTATGACGCTCCCGACGCACACAAGTGATCCCTAAACATAAACTATAACTTGACCTTGAATTAATGAATGAGAGATGGGTAGAAATTAAGGACTTTATTTGGTAGTCTTGATAAGTGAATATTTGTATGATTTTAACCCCTAATTTAGCTCGGTTTTGTATGTCATTTGTGCTTTGTTAAGCCATTTTATGAGCTAATATCGTCTTCTAGGCGAATTCCTATGTTCTAACCTGTTTTGTAGGGAAAGTGACGTTTCTACGCCCTTTTCCTATATTCCCGAGCATTTGCCTAGAACCCGACGATTTGAAGAAGCAAGCTTGACCAAGTGAAAGACATTTCAAGAAGGTTCACTAATTCAAAAGAGAGAAGAAGTAAGGACAGTTTCGTAGTTGTCGGAAGATCAAACAGTTGGGCGAAGAATTCATCGCTTTACATCAAACCCTATCAACAAACCCGACTCAAGAGGTCAAGGGGGATGATGGAAGTCAAGTCAAAGCAAAGGGAGATGAAACGTTAGTCAAAGGACCCAGAGTGCAACATACCCGATCGGGTAAGTGTGTACCCGATCGGGTATCCCTGCTGATCCGCACAAATTGCTTCAACTTCCTATTTTTGTCCTATATGTTCAATGCTCGACCCCTTCCCCACGAAACCCTAATGCTATATAAAGAGAGCTCCAGCCCCTCTTCTCAACACACCTCTTCACACATCCTCTTCTCTTCTCTTCTTACATTTCTCCTTAGATTAGGAGGAAGGGAGAACTAGTCTCTCTTCTCTCATTTTCTTCTTCTTTAGTCTTTAGTTCTTAGTTTATTTCTGTCCTTTTCATATCAAAACATTAGCTTAGATCAATAAGAATTTCATCCTTGTAATCTCCTTTGTGTGGTTCAAGCGTTGTAATTAGTGGATCGTTTATTTTGTGCAAGGATTTTCTATTATTGTTATCATTATCGTCATTGATCATCATATAGGTATTCCTACTTTATCTTTCGTTTAAATGTCTTTATTGTTTTCCATTTGATTGTTATTCTCTTTACATATTATCTTAGATTCATTTAGTATCGTTATAATTGCAATTTCATTTCTTAGATTATTAATTAGCGTCGTTATTATCGCCATATAAAGAGTCAAAATCGAATAAACATGTCTATCCTAGTTTTCATTGTTAATATTATTTTAGATTTAGACATTATCATGAGTAAGTAGTCACATTTCTAGGGTGTAGGGTAGCCATGTTAGATTGATTAAAAGATGTTAATTGGATAAAAGAAATTGCGCCTTTAAAACGTTGTGTCTATGCATGTTTGGATTGTAACGATAGTTAACGACTTCTGGCCGGAAATCATTGACTAAAATGGAATTCTTTTCCAAGGTAGAGATACGTGAATTGAATAGACAAAGCATGACATGGTGGATTAAGACCTAGTAAATCGCCCAAAAGCCTGCTAGACCATCTGATCTATGATTGTAATGAACACATCATTCTTACGAACTCACAATGAATTATTTGCATGTCCTAAATCCAATTTCATCAATATGTCAATCTACATGTGTGAACCTACTTCCCTAGATGCTTTTCATCTCTTGTTTTATTGTTTTCATTTCCATTTGCTTTTATTTCATTTTCGTTTATGCCTTGTAGTAGTTTAGAAACTAAATTCCCAAAACCCAGATATTCGTTAGATAAGACCAATTGCGAGACACTTCACATCTTATAGGAAACACCATCTCCCTGAGGATCGACCCCTACTTCCCTAATTACATTAATTTGTCATTAGCCTAGTCTGGGTAATTTATCTTTGTATTGGGCTTGCGACAGGCCCGATCAAGTCTCTATGATTATGCTAAGTGTTAGGATTAACCTTGTTTGTTTCCATGTCTTATGAAGATGGTTAGACCTCAACTCGTAGAGAATGTAGTTTTAGAGGCTCTCACTCAAGTCCTAAGGAATCAACAAGATGCGGCTCATGCTCATGCTAACCAAGCCCCCCCTCTTAGAGAAGACCATCACAAAGGAGGCTATACTTGGGTAGCTAGTCAAATTTCTAGGAGCAAAACCAAGCCTTATGGAGGAGAACCAGACCCTACCGAGCTCTCGGAATGGTTCCGGGAGATGGAGAAGCAATTCGACATGTATCAAATCCGGGAAGAAGACAAAGTGAGGATTGCTCAGCATTTTCTTGTGAGAGAAGCCGACAACTGGTGGTCGATTACTAGCCCTACCGCTACTTTTGAAGTCAATTTCAATTGGGAACATTTCAAGACTCTCGTTGAAGATCGATTCTACCCCAAGGAACTCAAACAACTAAGACTCAAAGAATTCATCGATTTCAAGCAATGTGCCTTGACGGTTCAAGACTTCACCACCCAATTCAGCAAGCTTGCTCACTTCGCACCAAGACTCATTAAGGATGATGAAGCCCGAGCCTTTTATTATCCTAATAAGCTTAGTGTCTTGCTTCAAAGTAAGGTAAGAAGGAGCTCTACTTCTTTCGGAGAGTTGTATGATGATGCCCTATGGGCCAAAAACTCCATGAAGGCCATTAGAGATGAAGCGAGGATGAAGAATCCCTATCGTTTCCCCTAATTCAATCCAAGGTCAAACTCCCATGGCGAAAGACCTTTCACTCCCTCTTCTTCTAATGCCTATGCTAACAAGAGGCATTTCAATGCTCTCTCAAACGCCAATGCAAGAGCACTTGTTCCTTATCTCCCCCAAGCTAACCCAAATGCAGCTCCTAAGCCCAATCCTTCCCCTCAAGCTTAAGCTCCAGGACGAATTTGTGACGCTTGTAGGAAACCCGTGCACCCTGGAGTTGGATGCTATGATATGCCCCTCTTTTGCTTTTTCTGCAAGAAGCCGGATCACCGCTTTCATGAATGCCCCGATTGTGAGACCCCCACACCCGGTGCCAAAGCTAAACAATCCATCTATGTACTAAGCGGAGCCGAAGCCAATGCTCACCCGGAGATCTTTACTGGTAGGTTCACTTCCTTAGATCAACCTCATCTCCCTTTTCTGTCTACATCTTTTTCATCTTATCGTGGTCATTTAATGATTTATCCTAGCGTCCCTTATATCATGTTTACCCTCACTATTCTCTTGTGAGGTAGTTTCCTTATTAGGTAATGTAAGGAGTTAGTATATGTGTTTTGAGGATGCTTTAAATATGGTACCTACCCGCCCTGTTGAGCTAGTTTCATGTTTAGTTGAGTATAAGGAATTGAGGATAAACTTAGGTTGAATCTCTCTTGGTGGCTTTAGAATTTGGAACTTGATGTTGCAATATCATTTTGAGGATCGAATTGAGCGTGGTGGTAGTTTGTTGTTGTTAAAGATTATAGTGATTGCTTAAAAGGTTATTTGGGAATTCATTGTCCTTAAATGTTGGACCCTAACAGGTATAATTACTTTGTGGAATTTGGATTTGGTGACCAAACTTGAGGAATATTTTCATAAGCAAAGACCAATGCACTTTGAGTTATAATGATCTAAATAATTTGATTAATGGTCGCATTGTCATGTGTTTGGCAAACTATAAGTGATTTGGGATTAGTACCTGACCTCTCTTGAGGTATTGTGATTTGACTTTTGAGGATGAGAAGTCCATTTTAAATTTAGGATAATGAGTTTGGAATAAATTGGATCAAAGAATTTTTATGGTAAGGACCGTTCACCCTGTGGTTGTTAGTAGATATGGTCCCCTAAGATGAGATTTCTTTGGTTAGTGGTTTCTGATAGAGTATGATGGATCTAAGGATACTATAGTACGTTAAAGGACCTATCATGTACATTACAAATTATGGACTTTGCCACGTCAATGGACCTTAGTCGATGCTAATTAGATTTGAATGATTAGGTTAGTGACTTGAGGTCTCGTGGTTATGAATGATTTTAGTAGGAATCTAATGAATGAAAATGTTGAGGTATAACTTGGGTAATTGCATTCCCTTGAGGACTAGTTTATTCATGAAGTTGGTGATATCGAGTTGCGAGCAACCTTTGATTTATCATGGATGAAAGATAGATTTGGATTTCATCCCTCTCTTTTTCCCTCGAACTGACCCTTGCTCAATTTGCTACTCTTCAATCTTTCCCCTTTTTGGCCCATTCTACTCGTTGGACGTACCTCTTAGTATCGTGATTTGTAATTTTGATGTTCGAGTTGCTCTATGCACGTGTAATGTATTGTTATTTTAATTTTATATTTGAGAAAAACTTCAAATTTCCATATTGTTATTTATAATTTAATTTTTCAAAAGAAGTTTAAAGATGGATGGTGTACCTTCTTTTTGGAGAAAATGGATTTCTTTTGCTTTTATATTTGAATTTGTGTTTGGTTGGATGTTCAGACTTGTTATTGGAAACGTCTTGTGACTAGTCCTGCACTTACTAACACATGTTTTGATTTTCGATTTCACTATTTCGACATTAATTTGATCTGGATAATTAGAGTTCTCGGTCGCGACGGGCACTCTTGTAATCCGTAAATAAAGTTTCGCACTCATGAAAAATCTCCTTAAACCGTTTTCGATAAGAACCTCGTTTCATAAATGTCCTTGTAAAAGCTTTCTTGTTAATTTTGAAAACCGATTCTTGTCTTTGATACTTTTGTTTTCTACTCTCAAGTTTCGAGGGCGAAACTTTATAAAAGATGGGGTGATTGTAACACCAGCAAATGTACTCTATTTTATTTTAATAATATTATATTATAATTAATTAGCGTAATTTTAGATTTAGAATAGAACTTAGTTTTCCGTGACTAATTTAGCAAATCTGAGCTCGTAATCGGATTCCACTCGGAATTTCATGTGGGTAAGATTCCCAACCTCATATGGGGCTTTCCTATTTTTCCACTTACTCACTTGGCCCATATTATACTCATTTTCCACTCACAAATCTCAGCAACATTTCCTCCCCATCATCCTCACCAAACCCCAAAACCCTAGCCTCCATACTCACCATTGTTGAGCCTAAGCTTCCCCACCTAAATCCTACCATAACTCGTTCATTTCTCATCTAAATTCATCGATTCTTAGTTTATTCTCTTTCTTTTCTTCTTCTCTTTCTAGTAAGTAAGAAAAATCTAGTCTTTCTCATTTTCGTTTCCTCACCTTTTTCCAAGGTGAAAATATTCATCTTTTGTTTCGAATTTGTAGGAGGAGACCTCCAAAATACAGACCGAGACTATTTCCTAGTGGAAGAAGAGGAACAAAATTGTTGAAGACGCAAAAAGGTAACGGTGAAGGGTTACTTGATATCAATTTATATTTTAATGTTTTAATGGTAATTTTAGTTGGAAAAGATACAATCTTTGCTTTAATTTCATGAGGAAACATGTTTGTTGCTCTTTCACATGTGTGAATACATCTTCCTTTCTTTCTTTCACTAATCCTATATTAAGTTGCATTTAAGTGGTTAAATATGCTCTTTAAACATGTTGGAACTTGTGTTGGGCAATAAATGTGATTGAGTTTCTTTAATTGATGTTTACCCAATGATTGGTGATGTTTAATATGCATTTAATGTGGTTTAATGTTGGTAAATGTTGTTAGAGTTGGATAGTAACCATGGTACTTGAGTTGGTTTGTTTTGGAAGTTAATTCGCGTGTTTTGTAGCCCCAGCCGGCAGACCGGCCGCCGGTCAGCCGACTGGCTTGGAACTCGTTGAAGTGAAATTGTTATTTCGAGGATTTTTGACATTGCGTAAGTCCCAGCCGGCCAACCGGCCCCCGGTCTGCCGATCGGCTAGGAGACCTACTTAAAACTTTTGGCTTTTGTAGCATGCGAGTCCCAGCCAGCCACCCGGCAGCCGGCCGAGCGACTTCGACTCCCCCTTCCCCATTTTTCCTTCTTTCCTCTCTTTTGGCATGTGTCCCCAGCCGGGTAGCCGGCGGCCGGTCATACCCACCGGCTGGGACACACCCTGTATATTTTGGTGATACTTGAAGTTGCTGTAGTGCCAGCCGGGTAGCCGGCTGCCGGTCCCCCCGACCGGCTGGAACCCCCCTGTAGCTCGTTCTATTTTATTTTCCCTATTCCCTCACATGTAATAGTTTGTATGGTTTCTTTATCTTATAAACTTGTTGGAGCTAGTGTCCTCCACAATTAGTGTGATAACGTGTACAAATCTCTTACAAGTTCACAGGGCATACTTAGTATTCTTATCAGTTGATTAACGTTTATCGATAACGGTTGGCATGCTAGAAGTTTGACGTTATTGTTATTTTAATGGCGGTGATCAACTGGTCCCTAAAAGTCACACCTAAAGGATGTGTTTGAGAGATATGATTATATGAAAAATATAATCATATTGATGCCTTATATGACTAAAAGGTTAGTCGATATATATGAGTAAAAGGTTAGTCAATGTAATGATGATACGATTATTTAATACGATTAAATAATACTAGCTGAGACGAATTAAATAATAATTCGTAATTGAATATAAACTGTTATATCTAATTGATGTATATAATATAATTATTTAATACGATTAAAGGATGTAAGCTTAAACGAATTAAATGTTAATTCGTAATTAAATATAAACTGTTATATTTAATTAGCAAATTATAAATATACGATATTTATAGTTGACGTATATATTATACGATATTGTCATAATAAATGATGTCAGACCGGTATTAATAAATCGACTACAAGATGTTGTATGGATTTATTAATATGTGACAACATAAATGACAATAATAATACATACACATTTTATACCTTAAAATAAAAAGGCTAACAACCTAAAAACAAGAAGAGAAAAAAGAGGGATGCTCTCCTCTCTTTTCTCCACTTCTTGGACGGTTAAAGGGACAGAAGAAGAGATTGATATAAACTCTTTCTCTACATTCTTATCAATACTTCTCACAAAATATTATTAGTAATTTTTGTATTCATTCTAGCACAAGAAAAAGGCATTTCTCGGAACATCTTGGGTGCAACGATTAGGAGAATATCGATCTCGATATTTGTTCTTAGGCCATATTGCTAGGACCGGAGGTTGATTCTAATCTCTATGTTTTATATTATGCATTTCGTTTATGACTCGCATTTCATATATTATGATTTCGTTATAATCGTTAATTTTCATGATGAAATATACGGATATTTCTCACAAGTGGTATCAGAGCATAGGCTACGAAATTATTTTATATGATTTTTCATAAATGCTGAAATATTATATTAAAAAAATTTCTGAAATTTTTTTTTTGTCTCGGCTCAAATAATTTTTTTTTTCAGCCGTGTTAATTTTTTTTTTGACCCTTGTTTTCATTTTGATTTATTGATATTGTTGTTTTAAAATGTTAAGATGACACTATGATAAATTCGTAGATGTTTTAATTTAATAAGGATTAAATTAAAATCTAAATGGAAATTGTTTTGATGTTTATGAACATTTGTTTTTGCTATATATATTTTCATCATACATGATGTTAACTTGTTGTTTTGCATCATGATTCATTAATTTTAATGATGTTCAAATCAATTATGATTAGTCGAATCTTAAGATAATCGATTTAATCATGATTTAGATATTCAGTTTAAAATTTTAAATTGAATCATCTAGTTTGTATCAATGTTTAATAATGATTGAATGTTGATAATTGTACCGATCTTGTAATATTAGCAACATCAAATTAAAATGTTTAATTTGTATGTATTATTTGATAAAAAAAACCGTGGCTGTTTTATAAAAAAAAAAAAATTTGATTCGTTTTTGTTTTGTTCAATTTGGCCGAATATTTTTTATGCATTATATCGATAATGTATGATTGTTGTTGTGAAAAAGTTCACAATTATTGGATACCCAATTATTTTAAAATGGTTAAAATAATGTTGGATTAATTCATATTATACGATAATATGAATTAAAATTGGATTATGTTTGATTGGAATTATTATGAGTAATTTAGGAATTGTCACATAATTTTGATCATTTTAAAATAGGTGGTTTGGATAAATTACTCTACATAATTATGGAATTATGTCTTGAATGACTAATTTATTGTTGATGCATTTTATTTTGTTGAATGATTTGTTGAATGGTTTATTTACGTATTTTTGCAATTGGTTGTAATTTTTATTACCTAGTGTGGCCTTAGTTGATTATGTTTTCGTAATGATGGAAACATGATCTTGCTGTAATTTTGAGATCTCGAATCTCCTTTTGTTTTCTTTGAAATTATGTTATTAATGTAACACCCGGAAATGTACCCTATTTTTATAGTGAAAATATTTTACGGAAACTTTTCAGCGAAATTTAGTTTTAACCGCAAATTTAATTTTCCGAGTCGAATTTAGAATTTCCGAGTTCGTATCTGGAATTTCCGCGAGGTTCCATGAGAATCCTGTCTTAAGGCGAGTTTGACTTTTGTTGACTTTTTCCCATAAATATCTCATACTTTCTTAATCTATTTCATTCAACACAAACCAAAACCCTTACTTCTTCCTTAAGCAAATATCAAAAACCCTTGCCTCCAATTTTGATCCATCTTTGAATCACCGTATCTCCTTCGTTTCTTATTGGAATTCACGTAAGTTCGTCTCATTTTTCCCCTCTTACCTTCCTCTATCCGTATTGGTAATAAAATTACCGTCTTTCTCGCTTTTTAAATTATCCGTCTTTCTCAAGGTGAATGATATTCATCTTTTATTATCTAATTGTATGTAGGTGGAGACTAGGAAGGTTTAGAATCGTTTAAAGACGCGTAAAGGTAACGGTGAAGGGTTACTCGATATCATTTACGTTTTTTATATGATTTCTATGTTAGATTTCGTATTTATAATATGATTAGTAAGCTTAGGAATTGAGTTATTGTTGATGATTGTTGTTAGTTGATGATTGTTGATGATGATTATTGATTGTTGATAGGTTATAGAAGTTAAATATGAGAATTGAAAATGATTGAACTTGTGTATGTTGTTCTCGGGTAGGATGTAGTCCTGGCCGAAGGACCGGCTGCCGGTTCAGTGGCCGGCTGGGAATTCACTGCTCCAACCCTTTTTCGTAGAATGATCATATCTCCTTCGTTACTTGCTTGTTTTGGGCTTGTGACCTATCGTTGGAACCGTAAGAGGATAAGCTATCACCTCGACTTGGAATTTCTGTATTTGCATATCTAGAACTCTAGTTATGACCGTTTGAAGTGGACCCTTGTTTTAGTTAGTTTCCAAACTTGCTTTTTGTGTGTTGTTGTGCTCCGAGCCGGGGTACGGCCGCCACCTCCACACCGGCCTGGAACACGGCTGTGTTTTCCTCCATAATTTCTAAAACTCGTAATTTAAATAGTTCGCATGATCGTTATCGTTAATTTTACGTAGTGACCTTTTAAATATTCTGTTTTGGATATATGATATTCATCGCTTGTATTCACATGTTTTGACTGTTTTGCTATGTCCCCTTTTGAGTCGGTTTTACAAATGATCGGTTTGAGCACTGTTTTGTCTTGTGCTTTGTACTCTCATTCCCGTGGCTACCTTCCCGTTCGTAAGGCTGGAATGTCGGAACGGAGAGGTATCCTACTGCTTAAATGCATGTGTTAGTGGGCATACGACGACGTTGTTGGGAGTTGAACGCTATGCGTTGTTCGACCCGGCCGTCAAATGTTTTGTACTTGCGAGGTGGGGTTATTTGCATGTAGCGTACCGCTTGTTATGAGGCTTGAGCTCTTTTCCGCTTCTTTCGTGAATTATCGACCGAATTTGGGGTACTCGGCGTCTTTTATTGACAGAGTCTTGGATGCGAAACGTTTATCGCATGTCGAATCGGAAAAATGTGGGATTCCGAGAAATTCTGGCCAGGTTTGAGTAGGACCGTTTAATATCGTTCCTACCAGGAGGGAAATTAGTCTACAATGCGAAATGACTTTATGTGTATGCGTTCAGGGAATGTTTATCCCGTGGATGCCTTTTAATCATTATTGCCATGTACACGATGCTAGTGCGTTTCATTTACCGTGAGAGATGTCGTCTGTGTCGTCGTCTTTGAATGCGTGATTTCATGATATTGTTCATGGTCATTGCATGATTGGACACCGTCAATGTCTTGGTTCGTGAATGGATGATAACTATGTTGGATTTATTGTGATCATCGATGACTTGACTGGTTTGTCTGTCGAGTCTCAATCTTATCAAACTTATACCGCTAACGGTGAGATGCAAGCCCTAGTGAGCGTATTCGGTTGCCTAAGAGTGTCTTCCCCGAGTCTTTGAATAACATGATGGCTTCGGATTTGATTTCCATATGATCTTATCATTATATCGATATTGCCTATCTTCCTTATCGTAACTCACATGTATATCTATATATGCATGTTTACTTTTGTATTTCCTTCTATGTACGTTAAGTGATATGGCTGGGAGAACCCGGAGTTACTCCCCACTGATTGTGGCGTTCATGTTTTTCATGAATGAACAGGTTGCGTGCGTGGATGGCTTTTTTCTTTGACTATTTTGGGTTCGGGTGTGAGCTAGCGGGCGTTGTCCCTGGAAGTTTCACCTCTAGACGATATTAGCTAGTTTTGCTAAACACTTGTTCTTTGCTAACTTTTTAAGAGACCCCGTCTCTTTGTTGTATTTACGTACTTAGTTGTAATATTTTGACACTCCTCGTTTTATTTAACTTGCATGTATAAAAGTTTTTAAAACTACCTATTTCCGCTTTATAATTTACATGCTTGCATGATTTATATTTCCGCATTCGCGAGGGTTGTCACAGTTGGTATCAGAGCTTTATCGCTCCCGACGCACACACGTGAACCCTAAACATAAACTACTTGACCTTGAAATAATGAATGAGAGATGGGTAGACTTAATAATCTAAGGTGGTAGTCTTTGGTGTACTTGATGTTTGTTAGGTTCTAACTTGTTTGTTGATTGTTTTGAGTGATGTTATGTTTGTTTGTATCTACCGTCTTAAGGTGGATCATTGTGTTACCTAGAAGATGTATCCTCTACCGAAGATTTGAAGATTGACAAGTCTAATTGAAGTGTATTTCTTTCTCCTCTATGAATTCTCTCGTCCTTAATGTTTTATGCTCTCTTCCTTCTATCTAGGTGCTTCTTTCTCTTCCAACTTGTTTGCCTCTTGGAAATTACTCTTGATAGTTCCTCCATCTTACCATTGGTATCCTTACCTTCCCTTGTAACATTTTTTGTGGATGCCATACCCATTTGTTTGTAGTATATTATACTTGGTCGGAAGGACTTGAATTTTGTGGAATATTAGTATTTGTTAGAATGAATTTGTGATTTGAGGAAAATGGTGTAGATCTTAATTCACCCTATATTGATGATTGGTTGTATCTCTAAGGAATGGTAGTAAGATAAGTTTGATGATTTTAATGCTTGATGCTTGTCATGACTTGTGTGTAAATAGTTCATGATATTCGATGGTGTAAGGTTGAATGAGTTGGTTATGACTTCTTAACTCATTAGTAATTTAGTCTTTTGGACTTAGAAGTTTAGTATTGTTTTGAAGACCATGCTTATGATAGGTCTAATTGGTGTAGATAAGAAGTTTTGAATGATATCTTGAGGTGCGAAATACTTTTGAGGTTAAGTGACGTCTTGTGGTTTCCTATGGTGTGTTTGTGAGTATAGGCTTGGTGGAAAAGCATTTGGCTATAGTTCTTGGATTTAAAGATATGATCTTATCTTATGGTATTGGAGACTCGTTTGAAGTAGTAAGGTTTCGGTAAGTTGAACCATATTACTTGAGGATTATGAGGTGAGTTATGATGGAAATACCTTGGGACGTTAATGATGATGTTTGACTTGAGGTCGTACTTTGTTAATAATGAACTCGTGGGCTATATGATGTTGAGTTATGATGGAAATACCTTGGGACGTTATCTTATGTTCGGTGTTCTACTTTGTGGCCTTAGGAGTTGAAAAGAGATTAGTATGGAGAATTCCTAATTGGTTCTTCGGTTTTTGAAACCTTAGGGAATGTGTCAAATTATGGAGTTGAGAGAATATTACTATGCTTGAGTTGCAATTCCGCAATTGGGAATCCGTGTTATATGAAAGGGTGGATGAATTGGGTTGTAATCGATTTGTTAAATCTAGGTGTACCTCACTCCGATGATTTGTGGTACGAGGGTCCCTTGTAAGAGACCTTTGTTATTGAGATTATTTGCTTTGCTATCGCCCTGAGTTTGAAAAGGGAATTTTGTGGATTAAACCTTAAACCTTTTTCTCGTGCCATTATCCCTTTCCATTTCCTTTCGTGCAAATTCCTACTAAGCCCGATTCCTAGGAAATTGTTTTCTCTTATCTTTTCCTTTTCTTGGCTATCTTCATAGATATATCTATCCAATATCTAGCTTTTGGCTCCCTGCCTCTAGCGTTCCTTTAATTTTCGTCCGATCTTATCGCGTTCATGTTTCCCTCGAAATCTCCTATCGTTTCCAATGTCATGGTGTCATTGTCTTTCCTCTGGTGAGATGATTAGGTTGTTAGCTAGCTTCGTGTTGATTTTGATCATGAATAGGATGGGGATTTAAACCTTAGGATGAATCTGTTGGTGGTATTGTACTCTCTTGGTGTGACACCCTCAAATTTGCGGAAAGAAAAATAATAATTTAAATACATAACGAAGGTGTCTGAAATAAAAAGGTTCATAACAAAAGGAAAATAATATTATACATATGAATTATACCAGACGGGAGACATATCTCCCGTATAAATACGGAAATAAAAGAGTGTATACTAATATACAATCTAAGAACCGAATATAGGTCCAAGGTAAATACTTCGCTCGCTAGCTCGTCAATGTACCCAAAGTATGCATCACCACCTGTTCGACCGCATTAAATATAAACACGGAAGCCACAGTCAGTGGGGAGTAACTCCGAGTCCTCCCAGCCACGAAATGTCGAGTTTAATGAAACATGAATAACATAAAAGCAATGTATATGGAAAATACAAAACTTAACATATATGATATGCTTTTCATGTTATGAAACAGATAACTAACAATTAACCTAGCATGTGAAAGCTATCATGTGAAACCGATAATAAACTATAACTCGAGGTAGGGAAGCTGGTATGCTAGCTCAGAGGTTCCTCTCAGAAACATGGCCATGATACACTCAAACCCTAATCAACACGTAATCATGTGAATCAGTTAACAATCGGTAATCCAAACTCTATCAATCTTAGCCGGCTTGCATCTCACCTTCTAAAACTCATAGAATCATCATACATGAAAGACCAATACTTCTACAAACAGGCATAAGTTCTTAGGACAGTCAATAGAAGACTTCTGTAACTCGAGTCTATACCACGAGGTAGGATATACTTAAATATTTAGGCTCAGCGGTCACTCCGGTAACATGGCCCAAATACCAAGCACGCATCTAGCACTACAACAAATCCCTTACTTTTTCGACGCTTTTTTAGGCTATTTTTTATGCTTAAAAGCGTCGACATTTTATTTCTCGACGCTTCGCAAAAGCGTGGTTTTTTGGGGCGTCAGAATTTTTTGACACTTGTTTGCGTCAATCTTCTCGACGCTTTTTCGCGTCAATGCCTTTTTGAAGGAACGACGCTTCTCTGCGTCAAAATTTTCACATCCCTTTTATGCATAAAAAATTGAAGACGCTTACTACGTCATGAACCTTTTAAACTCTCGCACTTTTCTCTAGTGCCAAGCCACCAATTCTTTCATATGTCATAACATATTCAAGCAAATTAAAATGAACTAAATGATATAAAACTACATAGTTAAAATCCGTGAAAAATTTACCTTCAAAATTTATTATTGATAAAAATAGGCGAGTACAAGGTACAAAGTAGATGAACATTTACAAGAGTACAAAATTAGGATTACAATATATTAACAATTAACCTACACTCGTATGAAGAACACATGAATATACACCCTACACTACAATTTGGTAGAAAACTCAAGCTCCTGTATCTCTTTGATACTTCAAGCACTTGCCCCGTCCAACTCTGTAACAAAAGTAGAAAACTAGCATATAGTCATATATTGAATTATAAAAAGCAAAACATACTCTATATAATAAATATAATTCACGAATAGTTCATACCTGCTATGTTAATATTCCAAACTTTGGATAACCGTACAGTTTCAAACGTGATACCTGCAATTTAAATGAATACATTACTATTCCTCCCGTAAAATAAATGAATTGTCACAAAATTCATTAAAGCTTTCAAGTTCATCAATATATTACCCTACAAAGTTGTCTGCGATGAGAATGATAAGGAAGACCTATCATGCGTCTGTAATATTGATTATAATCCTATACCCCGTGAACTTGAGTAAGGTAATCTGCAAAAATTCAATGAAGAAGAGCAACGTTTTAGAGTTAGAAGCAAATTAAGAAACAAGCTGCAGCTAATTTCTAACCTTCTATATATAAGTGCTCATTTCACATCTCATAATATTCACCATATGTAAGCAAAAAATACCTCATATTAATACACTGTGCCAATCGGGAGAAACTGGACAAAACAGAAATTTATGATATTCACATATACATATGCAGTCAGACCTGTAAAATCATACTACATTTTGGTTCAAGTATAAGAGGACAGTCTTGTCTCTAACCTTTAGTGGAAGTATAGCTTGAAAGATTCGCTAATACGGTCTGGTAAGAAGAGGAAGCAAGAAGAAAGAGAGAAAATCATAGAGTTATTGTCTTACAGAAGATTACTTGAAGCAATTCTACGCTTAATTTCTCTCTTTCACTCATGTAAATACCAAACCAATTTTCTATAATTGGATTAGGAAACCTAATAATCCTAATTACATCTCAGCACTTGAATGAGAATAAAGTTAGCGGCTGTGAAATCATTTAAATTGTACATTGCCCCCTCCATAGACTCATAAAAGTATAGTGTCAAGATAAGAATGGTAAAGGTTTGATCAACTCCAAAAAGGTTGAACGTAAAAGTCCTCTTTACTATCTGCAGATATTCATTCACTCCCCCCAAAATAAGAGTAAACGCTATGTGGCTATCGAAATACCCAAACACTACTTTGTCTAACAACATTTTCAGTCAACTGGCGAATTGACTAGACAAAATTACTAATAAAGAGCTTGAATACATGAATATGTGCTAGCTCATACATAGATGACTATTAGAATATCCGAAGTGCATACCACATGAAGTGAATCAATGAAGTTGCTTTACACTATGTCAACCAGACATATGTTATAATATATGTTATAATAAGCTGAAGTACAAATTCCCGCTAAATTTATTGTTTGAATGATGTAAAATTAATCAATGAACATAAATTTCACCAAACTAGGCACAATATAATTAACATCTCAGCTCCGACGTTCGTACTCTAGTGAAAATGAACGTACCATGACCTTTGCAAGGCATAATCGAGACCAAAAGAATAAAGCAGAATTAATCTAGGATGAAAAGGCAACGCATAAATTATATCATAACATTCAAATCTACAATGGCACGTGGCATTTGGATGATTCCCTTCAAAATGAACATCTATACTCACATATGCAGAAGTAAGAGTTCCAGCAGAAGTTCATTTTTTTTTAGAATTTTCAAAGGTGGACTAGCTTAGCTTTTAGATAATGAGTGCTTTAAAAATTAAAATCATCATACTATACACGATCTTTAACGGCTAATACCTTTAACTATTTCAGACATACAAGCAACATACGATAGAAAGCCTCGCTAAGTATAAGCATATACTAGTATGACGACAAAGAAATAAAAAGCAAATAAATTATGATGGAACAAAGAAAACAACACATCCTAACAACATTGTCGCTAAATGGCCATTAGTGTCAAGAATTAACCCATTTTCTTTAGCAATATAGATCAAAGGAGTTACTTAATTATAAAAATCATTCAACAACCACTAGGTTGTCATATTTTAATCCACAAATAGAAATGGTGCATAACTGAAACAAACAAGAATAAACTAAAGAACATCAGTTACATAAAAAATGACAAAAACTGGTGTATGTATACTTAGATAAACTCAAAAGAAAGTACATGAAGTAAAGTTTAAGAAGCAAAAAATAATACTTGTAATCGGAAAAACTAAGAAGCCTATTCAATACCTTAACAAAAAATTCAGCTCGAAACAAAGCTCTGCAGAGAAAAGGATCAATTGCGTCTGACATGTAAGGAAAAGATATTTTCTTAATCGAATGACAAGCATAAAGTGTGAGTAAGCAGTGGGTAATCATGTCAAGATGGTTCATATTGAACTTTTATTTCAAATACTTACATTATTTAACACACATTTACAATAATATTGCAATGGAAACATAAAAGCACAGACATAAGAAATTAAATACTTTCTTATAATATCTACATCGGCTCCTAGTAGAGCAATACTATAATAAGATGCTTCTTAATTCAACTAATCTCACGGATATATCCGTCACAAGTATCTAACGGGTCAAGTATCTCTCACTTGGGAAGATAAGATAAGCCTAGGGAATCATAAATGGCTTGTCTTTTCCTGCCCATGTGGGTAATGCTTGACCCGTCACACAAGCTTGTGACAGATATGCCCATCACAAATGAGAATTTCTGATGAAGATATGGCATTCACAATATTTTTAGGCAAAATCAAATCCCAAATATTTCAGAAAAACTTCATCTGAAAAAATTAAGTTTGAACAATAAAACCATTAGATATGAAACAAGGATTGCACAAAGATCATCAACTGTCCTTATCAAAGTAAAAACAAACAAATCAAAACTTGATGTATTATCATCAGCCTATTGAAAGAGAACTACTCAATTATATTTACACTCATGATAATCAAGTACGGAGTATAACATAAAAATAAAGCAAAGCTCACCAATTAAGCAAAAATAAGCAGAATACGAAAGTACCTAACGTAAATTGTGGAGCAGTGATCCGGATCTTTGAAGAAGGTCTAATTAACACGAAATTGATGGTCGAGATCTAAGAACACATAAAATTTAATCAACAAACAACAAAACTTGAAGGAAATCACGGAAATGAAATTAGATAAGAAAAGTCTAACCATGGGATTATTATTAATTAAGATAACAAAAGTCTAACCTTGAATTTCAAGTTCCAAGATGAGTACAAAACGAGGAGCAATTGAGAAATTAGGGATGATGGGGTGAGTTTGATAGCAGTTAGGGTAATTCAATTTTTTTAGTTCATCGTTAGAAGTTAGGGTATAGTTGGGCTAATTATTGGAAGTTTTTAATTGAGCGGGTCTATTTTAATGAAATTTTTAATTTTTAATTTTTGGTTTTTGCGCCAATGCGCCAAAGTACATAATCTTATGTATTGTGTTTTCAGTATTTTGGGCAAAAATTGACGTAATAAAGTGTCAAGAACAAGTTAAGGGTAAAAATGAGATTGACGCTTGTAGAAGCGTCGACCATAAAGCGTCGAGAAAGTAAGGAATTTGTTGTAGTGTAGGCTCAGCGGTTACACTAATAACATGGCCCAGATCCAAAGCACATATCTTAGCTCAGAGGTTCCTCTCAGAAACATGTCCAAGATACGACTCAACCCTAAACCTAGACTGCGCAGACCCAGAGAAATGCGAAGATCCATCGCATCCAAGACCCATGATACAATCACATGAGTACACCCTAAAAAGATCCATCAAAGGGGTTGGCTAGTACTTAAACTGGCTCCATTTCCCAAAGTGGAAACAATGAAGCCATACCCGACTTGGATATAAACCCACCAAGCCGGGACACAGAAGTAATCAAGCTGTGAACTCCATATGCTCGTTAAAGATAGTAAGGCCTATCGATGTCATAGTCCAAGATACTCATTTAGAATTAGAATTGTCAAGACGCCATATACTCATAATTCTCTATGGGTACTTAGTCAACACGACACCAACCATATAATCCAACAGTCACGGGAAAACTTCCTATCATGTGACTAATTGCATATAAATCATATTCAAATATCATATCGCCTCATATCTACTAAGGCTAATTCATTAATTAAATACAACCTTACCTGAAGACAAATCCCCGACCCGAGTCCCGCGACGGGTCATCAGTCAACCGGGGCTGACTAGATCTTAGTTTGACCAAACCCGTTTGGTCAAACCGGCTAGAAACAGAGTCTTAGCCCTCGAGGCTTGAACATAAGAATATCACATTCATTTCATGTTATTTCATTCTATTTCTAACAGGTGAATTATTAAAATCATACGAAAACCCGTTTAACTTAACGGATATCAATTTAAACTACCATCTCGTATTATAATTTCTAACATGTGAGAAATAGTAATTTTATGAAAAACCTTTTTAATTAAATATTTTACTTATTAATATTTCTCACTTGCTAATTATTATAAAACGCGATAAAAATAACGATAACTCAAAAACCGTCACAAGTCCCAAAGTGGGACCCACGGGCTGATTTTTGGGCCGAACCCAACATGGGCCTGAATGGGCCCACGGACAGATTTGGGCTATTTTGGCAGATTTTACAATTTTTTACAAAAACCGTTTCTTAATTATTTCCCGCATGCTTAACATAATTAAAACCCGTCAAAACAACAACCAACCAATCAAACATCGACACAACCCCCAAAGACCAAAACCCGGACCCACCATGAACCAGCCCAGACCGCCCTGGACCGGGCCTGAACCGGCCTGAACCGGCCTGGTTTGGGTCCGGTTTAGGCTGATTTTTCCAGCCCCTTTACACGGTTCTCACAACTCCAATTCCAAATTAATTCTAACATGTTTTAATTATCAAACACCCATTTTAACAACCAATTTAACCATCCATCTTACAAAAATCATTATCATGAAGAAATCATAAAAATATAACAAGAACACTAACATATTTATAAATTCCTACAACATAATAAAATTAACAACTTATCATGTTACTAACTAAAAATCATAAAATCATAATAATATGAACACAAACTAAAGATGAACCAAAAACTAAAGAAAACAAAAGCTATGTAACATATATCCGTCGAGTAACTCGGAATCGTTACCTTAGCTAGCACAAAATCAAGTAGCACCCAAAATAAGAACTAAAGAAATAAGAAACCCGTCTACTAATCTTCTTCTAATATATACGAGTCACCAAACTCGTTTTCAAAATCTTCCCCTATAAGAAATGACAAGAATAATATTGTTAGAATTAAAACTTGATTTTCCATAATTAAAGTGTTGAAAACAATTTTGTCGGAATTGAAAATAAACCGTACTTGAAGATGGAGAGCGAAGAGGAGATTCTAGAAATATAAGTTAGGACGGATTTAATTAAGAAATGAAGGTTTTATGAGGATTTTGCTCAAGAACGACGAAGAACTGATGACGAACGACGAAGAACGTTCAAGAACGATGAAGAACGATTTATTTGATCTTAAGTTGATTTGTGGTAAAATGAAAAGTTGTTA
>JAIUZE010024957.1:0-24446 GCA_022085475.1 Heliosperma pusillum | reverse complement strand
TGTGGCGTTCATGTTTTTCATGGATTAACAGGTTGCTTGATTTGGATGGCTTTTTGCTTATGATATTTTGGGTTCGGGTGTGAGCTAGCGGGCGTTGTCCCTGGATAAAACACCTCTAGACGATTTTAGCTAGTTGCTAATAACCTTGTCTTTTGTTAACACTTTGAGAGACTACGTCTCTTGTGGTATTTTTATTTGGTTTGTAATATTTGACACTCCTTGTATTTCTATCTTGCATGTATAAAAGTTTTTAAAATACCGTATTTCCGCTAATTATATCACATGCTTGTATGTTTTATTTCCGCATTCGCGAGGGTTGTCACAAGTCAACTTCCAGCCACTTAAGAGGTTCACCAGGTCATCCCAACAGCCCCAACTTTGGCCCTCTACCAATTCCATATGAAGGTCAACAAAAAAGTCCAAGAGACCTTTTCCAAAGGTTTAGTCTAAGTCCAAGAAAAACAGCCTACAAGGTTCACATCCAGAAAAGAGTCCAACATGGTATTTTCACAAATCAATCCAGTTGAGGCTCCCTTTTGCATTAGTTCAGGTAGCAGCATGAATAATAAGGTCCTTATGATCACAAGTGAAGCCTTGATGAGTCCCAATGCCAAGGAAAGCAGCCAGACAACCCAAGCAGAAGACCAATTGTAGCTTTGCCATTAATTTCAGGAAAACAACAAAACTACTTTATGCTTTATAGTTCAGTATGTTTCTCTACTTTATTGTCTATACTATTCAACTATTGAGCTCGTCCTCATTAGGAGACATTCAGTAGATTTTAAGAGGTTAGTTGAGAGTCCATTGAAGCCCTTAGATGAGATTTGCATCATAGGGTCAGCAAGCTTTTGTAATGCCTATATAACAGGCCAGTTGAGCATTGTATCAGACAGATTATTATTGAATGAATGAAAACAAACCCTTGAGAAATCAAATTCGCAACTCTCAAACTTGTGCTTAAGTTTTTAGTTTGAACCAGACCTAGTTATTATTCTGTGCTTGCTGTGAATGATAGATTAGACTATGTTTGGCATTACTAAATCAACTCTGTGTCTACTGTGAGTTGTTTGAGTTGTGTTGTCCAAGTCTGAGTCTTAATCTTGTGTTAATCTGTGGATTTAAGTTTTAAACTTGACAAGTTAACTAGTTGTCTTCATGTGCCAAGCTATGGAAGTCAATCAAGTGACTATATCTTTGTTACTTTCAGCAAAACAATATGTGTCTCAGTCAGGGTCCATTTCTGACTGTTTGAATTGTTATTTGTGTTTTAAATAGTAAAACCCCTAATAAAATCTTTAAAATTCATATAGTATCTTAAAAAATATTCAAGTTACTTGTCACAAAATTTCAGAATTTGATAAGGTCATTTGCTATTTTTTAAAGTTGCGTTGAACTCAGGCTGCATTTCTGCATGTCCTGTGAGTTTACACTGCAATTTGGTATCAGATCTTAGGTTGATAGTTAGTGTGAGTCTATTATACCTTAACTAATTTAAAAATACAAAAAATATCCCAATGATTGAAGAGAGGCTTTTAGGAATTGAGGAGAAGATGGACCAGTTAGCAGGAACTATCAATGTAGTGCTACCTGCTCTAAACACTGTCATGAACAACATTCCAAACCCACCAAGAGGAAGACCACCACCAAGAGGTAGAGGCAGAGGTCGTGGCCACATGGGGGTAGGAAGAGGTCAACCCCTACAAGAGGAAGAAGGGTCAGATTCAGGAGAAAGCAACATGACTTATGAAGAAGTCCTTGAACACACTGATAAACATCTCAAGGTAGAAATCCCTTAATTTTCTAGTATTTTAAATCTTGATGACTTACTATAATGGGTTAGGGAGAAAAAGGTGTTTGAATATAAAGACTACAATGATGTTAAGTCATTTAAGGTTGCTGTCTTAAAGTTAAAAGGCTATGCTTCTTTGTGGTTTGATAACCCCTTAGATCTTGGTCCAAACATAAAAAGAAAATGTTGAGTAAGTTTGTCACCAAATACTATACCCAAGAATTGTTTATTAAACTGTCTAAGCTTAAGCAAGAAGAGAGACCTGTTGAGGCCTACCTAAGAGTCTTTGAGCAGTTAACACTGCAGTGTGAGGTCAATGAAAAACCAAAACAGAGAATTGCTAGGTTCCTAGAGGTAGGGCTGAGCAAAAATATACGATACGGTTTTATTATACGTATCCGATACGATATACAGTTTCAATTATACGGATTTCCGTGTATCCAATACGAATTTCCGTATATACGATACGGTTTATAAAAAACCGTATCGGATACGTATCGGCAAAATATGAAACCGGATATACGGTTTCCGATACGGTTCCTATTTTTAATATAAAATATAAAAATAAAATCATAAAACCACTAAATGTCGAGTATATCCGTGACTCAATCTTATTACTTTTATACATTTTTAAGTTATTTATTCTTATAATATGTGATACTCTTTTAACTTATTAAGAAAAATCATAAAATCACAAAAAAAATAAAAATACGACATAAAATTTTACATAATTAAATGAAAAACCGGATACCGGATATTCGGTTTCCGGATATACGGTTTCCGGATATACGGAAAATCCGTATCGGATAAGGATACTCAAAATTGAGATTTTTAACACCGGATATCCGATACGGTTTTGAAAACGTATCGGATATACGGTTTTACTCACCTCTACCTAGAGGGACTAGACACGAACATTGCTGCTAAGGTTATAATGAAACCTCTTTGGTCCTATGATGATGTTGTAAACCTTGCATTAAGGGTTGAGAAGATTGGAAAGACCAAACCCACTGTGTCTAAACCTACTAATAGACCTATGTAAAGACCCTACATTGGCATTAAGATTGGAGAAACCCCCAAATCAACCACCCAACCCACCACAGACAAGGGAAATGGAATTGTGAAACCCAAACCTAACCCCACCTCAACTGAAAATAAGATCAAGTGCTTCCAGTCCCAAGATTATGGCCATTTCACGAAGGATTGTCCTTCTAAAAGGGCTATGACAGTCATGGAGGTAGAAGAATGGGAGAAGGAGGGGCTGGTGGAGTATGAGGTTGATGAGAGCATGGTCTTAGAGGAGGTAATGGCTGAGGAGAGACCAGGTCAGGACTTGGTTATGGCTCACCCTGATACAGGCCACAACTTAGTCCTGTGGAGGGTCATGCATTCCTAACAGGCACCATTGGAAGATGACCACAGATCCTTGATAATCAGAAGTAGGTGCACGATTCAGGAGAGGGTTTGCAACTTGATTATTGATGGAGGTAGCTGTACCAATGTAGCTTCCATCACCCTGGTGAAAAAGCTGAACTTAATCACCCAAGAGCACCCACACCCCTACAAACTGAGGTGGCTTAACAAAGGGGCTGAGGTGAGGGTTGACAGGCAGTGCTTAGTTCCATTCTCCATTGGGAAGATATACAAGGATGAGGTGATGTGTGATGTGGTTCCCATGGATGCTTGCTATCTACAATTGGGCAGACCCTGGGAGTTGAGAGAAACATAATTCACCAAGGGAAGGAGAACACCTATAGTTTCAGTCATGAGGGAAAGAAGATCACCCTGCTAACACCCTTACCACCTAATCAGAAACGTTATGGGAGTCCTAACATGTCTGAAAACATCGGTGGAGTCCTATTCTTATCAGAAGCAGCTATGATTAAGAAGTTAAAGGAGGAACAACCAATTCTAATTCTGCTGTCAAAGGAGGTTCATGAGAATGAACATGCTAAGGTACATGCAGAGGTTAAGACATTGATAAACAGGTACCAGGATGTATTTCATGAAGAGCTGCCTAGTGGCCCACCCCTCATAAGAGGAATTGAACATCAGATTGACCTTGTACCAGGATTTGTGCTCCCTAACAGGCATGCATACAAGTGTGATCCAACAGCAACTTAGGAGCTGCGGAAACAAATTGATGATCTTATGGATAAAGCCTTTGTGAGAGAGTCCTTCAGCCCTTATGTTGTGTCAGCCCTACTAGTGCCAAAGAAAGATGGCACATGGAGAATGTGCATAGACAACAGAGCTATAAACAACATCATAGTCAAATACATGTTTCCCGTACCTAGACTGGATGACATGTTGGATGATTTGAGTGGGTCTAGAGTCTTCTCAAAGATAGATCTCAGGCAATGGTACCATCAAGTAAGGATCGGGGAGGGAGATGAATGGAAGACTGCATTCAAAACAAAGCATGGGCTATATGCATGGCTTGTAATGCCCTTTGGGCTATGAACTGTACCCAACACTTTTATGAGACTTATGATATAAGTGCTAAGGCCATGCTTGGGCAAGTATGTTGTTTACTTTGATGATATATTATTTTACAACAAAATTCAAGAGGATCACTTGAGGCACCTTGAAGATGTGTTCAGAATTCTGAGGGATAGACAACAGAGCTATAAACAACATCATAGTCAAATACATGTTTCCCGTACCTAGACTGGATGACATGTTGGATGATTTGAGTGGGTCTAGAGTCTTCTCAAAGATAGATCTCAGGCAATGGTACCATCAAGTAAGGATCGGGGAGGGAGATGAATGGAAGACTGCATTCAAAACAAAGCATGGGCTATATGCATGGCTTGTAATGCCCTTTGGGCTATCAACTGTACCCAGCACTTTTATGAGACTTATGATATAAGTGCTAAGGCCATGCTTGGGCAAGTATGTTGTTTACTTTGATGATATATTATTTTACAACAAAATTCAAGAGGATCACTTGAGGCACATTGAAGATGTGTTCAGAATTCTGAGGGATAGACAACAGAGCTATAAACAACATCATAGTCAAATACATGTTTCCCGTACCTAGACTGGATGACATGTTGGATGATTTGAGTGGGTCTAGAGTCTTCTCAAAGATAGATCTCAGGCAATGGTACCATCAAGTAAGGATCGGGGAGGGAGATGAATGGAAGACTGCATTCAAAACAAAGCATGGGCTATATGCATGGCTTGTAATGCCCTTTGGGCTATCAACTGTACCCAGCACTTTTATGAGACTTATGATATAAGTGCTAAGGCCATGCTTGGGCAAGTATGTTGTTTACTTTGATGATATATTATTTTACAACAAAATTCAAGAGGATCACTTGAGGCACCTTGAAGATGTGTTCAGAATTCTGAGGGATAGCAAGCTGTTTGCAAAATTGGAGAAGTGTACTTTTCTAGCCAATGAGGTTAAGTTTTTGGGGTATGTGGTATCTGGGAGAAGAATCTCTCTGGATCAAGATAAGGTTGATGTTGTTCACTCTTGGCCAGTTCCCAAGAACATCACAGAAGTGAGGGGTTTTCACGGCCATGGTTCAGTTTACAGAAGATTTATTAAGAACTTCAGTGCTATTGCTGCCCCCATCACTAAATGTATGAAGAAAGGAGAAATTAAATGGACTGAGAGTGCTCTGCAAGCCTTCATGCATATCAAGAAGCTCTTGTGTGATGCACCTGTCCTCAGGCTACCAGATTTAAATTGCCTGTTTGAAGTGGAATATGATGCAAGTGGTGTAGAAATAGAAGCTGTCCTAATTCAAGAGAAGAAACATGTAGCCTATTTTAGTGAAATGTTGAATGGAGGCAATCTAAGTGACTCAACCTATGACAAGGAATTCTATGCTCTTGTCAGGGCTCTTATGCATTGGAGTCACTACCTTAAACCCAAGCCCTTTGTGCTACACTCAGATCATGGAGGTTTGAAATATATTAGTGGTCAGCACAAATTGAATCATAGGCATGTTATGTGGGTGGAGTTCCTTCAGTCTTTCACCTTTGCAAGCAAGTACAAAGAAGGCAAACAGAACATTGTTGCAGATGCCTTGTCAAGGAGGTATTCACTACTATCAGTCATGGAACAGAAGGTCCAAGGGTTTGAGTTCATGAAGGAGCTATACAAGGATGATCCAAACTTCTATGAAGACTGGTTATCTCAGAGTGAGGGAACAAGGACCCAAGATTCACAATACATCATGCAGAAAGGATTCTTATTCAAGGGAAACAAATTGTGTGTTCCTAGAGGCTCTTACAGGAGCCTGTTGATACAAGAAGTACATGCTAGTGGTCTAGGAGGGCACTTTGGAGTTCACAAAACATTAGACATCCTGCAAGATCAGTATTATTGGCCAAAAATGATGGGGGATGTTCAGATTGTGCTAAGGAGATGTGCAGTTGAGTTGAGTTGAGTTGTCACAAAATTACTTGTCACAAAATTACTTGTCACAAAATTTCAGTATTTGATAAGGTCATTTGCTATTTTTAATGTTGAGTTGAACTCAGGCTCCATTTCTGCATGGCCTGCGTGTTTACTGTATGTTTCTTAAACTCGATATTAGACATTTCTAATATCATTTTACTAATAGTTTACTCTTAAACTAAATGGACCTTATGCATGCATAACAAAAGATTAAGTAAAGAACAATTTCTTACATTGCTTATATGAAATGGGCACAATATTTGAACTCCTTTCAAATACTGATCTTGAGCTAGTATGATGAGGATGATATTCCAAGTTCCAAATTAGAAACTCTCCAATTAGTAGCACCCAAGACTACCCCTCTAATCACTATATAAATTACTACACTAGTAAAATATAGTAGTTCCCTTAAAATAACTAATAATCTAATTACTACACTTAGTAATATTATTAGTAAATATGAACACTAGAAATTTGAAGCTTCTTAAGCTTTCTTTTAGTGTAAGAATGTAGAGAGATGTAGAGAATTTTGCATGAATGAAAATATGAGATGGAGTGTGGTATAAATAAGAGGAAACTTGTCCTCTTTTCTTCTTCACTAGCACCGGCCACATGCTCCCATTGTGGGGTGTGTGGTCACTTTCAATTGTTCTTAACAATGTAAATAGGTAGTGTGTAAGAATAAGTCTAGTATATGATTACATCTAATTCTCAATTAGATTAATACACAAAAACTAATCATCCTCTTGTACAATACATAAAACCGGTGCACCCCACTTAAAATGGGTGTCCATTTTATTTTTGCAATTTGTCATTTGTCACATATGTGACATGTGACATGTAACATGTAATTTTAGCTTATAATGTGCATTTAACCAATTTAAATGCAATTTCATAACAAATAAATTAGACTTAACATTTTAAGTCACATTTAATAATTACATGTAAATAAAATGGATCATCTCATATTTGCTTAATATAATCTACAACAGTTTGTAATTATAATCGACCAATTTCACTTATCTCATTTCATAAACATAATGCATTCTTAGTAATATAACAATTAAATTACCAAAATGAATCTTATCTAATCATATTACCATAAGATATAATTCTCACTTACAATTTAAACTTGGTTCAGTTTAAGGGATTAATTAATCTGTATCGCTATACAATTAATTAATGTATATGATTAGAGGATTGCCCTTTAGGTGTGACCTTAAGGGATCAACTGATCACCACCGTCATACGACAGTAACGTCAAACTCAATTGAGTCAATCATTACAGATTTATGTTGACTAGTTGACTATAATATTAATCATCCCTTTGTATTCTTATTATTGAGCTTTAATTATGTGATCGCACTATTGTTGAGGACATTTACTCCAACAATCTCCCACTTGTCCGAGACAAGTGTGCGTTACCAATTCTCTTGTCCTATTACATATCTCCCACTCAATGCAAGGTGTCTTGCAGGTCGTACTTGCATTTGATCGTATCAAGAGTGGTTTCCTCGATCTGGAGAGTAACTGTCTGACCGGAATTATCTACTATAGATACCTTCCGAGAGTGGCCACACATTTTCAGCTTACTCCTCCTCGAGTGGCCTTGAGATTTAAAACAACCCTGACAAGGGGTGGACAATTCCTATCGCACTATTCCCTTCGAATAGCCACAGCTCATTATGACCCAAAAGATGCTCATTTGACCCCAGTTACGAAGGTCGTATAGCATAAATCAAAGTCACTCTGAAACTGTGCCACCTTAGGCGAACAATCTTTAGTCAAAGAATTGACTCAAAAAGAATACTAGTAGCTCTTGCCACGACCAGGCTACAAGAATTGCCAGAATTCTATAAGCGGTCACTGCCCGACAGATTGTCCCTTACAGTCTGTCTATGTGATCGATTGGTCATCCCTTATGACCCTATGACACTTGAACTTGCCATCAATCGCACCACAATCTAGTCACTTGGAGACGTCACCTTATATAAGTGACTATGGGCCAATGCAATGTTAATACAGTCCACTTTAGTGGGGTTCAGAATTGTCTATACAACCCATTTGGATATAACAAGGCACAAAACGAGTTTTAGAAACTCAAACGATAAATGTGATTATCATATATGAACAATCAACACAATGTTACTGCTTCATATAATATAATCTAAAGATTATTTCGTCCATGACAATTCATGACGATATTATTTAAATGCAATAAAGGCTTGAGAAGTGAATATACCATATATTTAGTTATTCCAACTTTGTGAATTGCTTTTTCCTTCCATCCAACAATATTCCTAATAACATGAATTTATCTATGTACATGTCTAGATCTCTATCTAGTGTTGGGCTCTTCAACTTGAAAGATGCTCCCACTCGTTATCATGATAACTGATGGGTATTTAGGTGAAAGGATCTACCATTAGTTCCTTTTAAACCACCTTATCCTCATCATAATGTACTAGATCTTTATTTGTAGAATTTATAATGATTGACTCTTCAATCATTGACAGGGTTGTCGCGTACCCTAATCAAAGATAAATAACCCAGACTAGGCTAACAACATAAGGAATGTAATTAGGGAAGTAAGGGGTCGATCTCGGGGAGACGGGAGATACTTGTGAATAGTTATGGTTAGAGCTCTATCTTGTACGATTGGAAAATGTTTGTCACTAATTACTAAATGCTATAATAAAAATGATAACAATACAATAAAGAAAAGGATCTAGGGAAGTAGGTTCACACATGTAGATTAACGTATTGATGAAATTGGATTTAGAACATGCAAATAATTCATTGTGAGTTCGTAAGAATGATGTGTTCATTACAATCATAGATCAGATGGTCTAGCAGGCTTTTAGGCAATTTACTAGGTCTTACTCTACCATGTCATGTTTTGTCTATTCAATTCACGTATTTCTACCTTGGAAAAGAATTCCATTTTAGTCAATGATTTTGGCCAGAAATCGTTAACCATCGTTACAATCCAAACATGCATAGACACAACGTTTTAAAGGCACAATTTCTTTATCCAATTTTCATCTTTTAATTAACCTAACATGGCTACCCTACACCCTAGAAAAACAACTACTTATGCATGATTAACAATGAAAGAGCAACTATGATTATAAAACTAAGAATGGTAAACATGATAAAGGAAATACTAAAAGAGAATGAAACTATAATGTAAAAACGAGAATAAAGATTACCGGAAAGGATGAGCAAAGATTGAAATGGAATAAGAACTTGAATAGGAAACGCAAACCCGGAAACTTGAGTTCCAATTACAAGTAGAACCATACAATTGAAGAAAACTTAGAACTAAACTAAACTAGAGAAAACTAAAACTAAACTAAACTAAGAAAGATGAGAGAAAGAAGAAAAACTAATCTAAAGAGAGAAGTGTTTTTTGTACATGTAGTTGTTGTTGTTGTTGAAATTGTGTGTGATGCATAGGGGTATTTATAGGGTTGAGAGGCTGCCCAAATGTGTCCGGATTCATACCCTAGACAACCTAATAAAGCACTCTATTAAGACTTGGTAGAAGAAGAGCCAAGAAGCGCTCAACAGCAAACATACCCGATCGGGGATGTGGTAATCCGATCGGGGAAGTTGCACTCTTGGTCAATTGACTTTCGTTTCATCTCCTTTGGTGCGTGATTTGGTCTACCTTGACTCCTTTGTCTTTAGATTCGAACGGGGACGTAACTAACACCTATTGGGCCTCATTTCCTCCCCTATTTGAGCTTGATCATTTCCTCAAGGGTTAAGGGTCGGAGCATGAGGTTTGAGACGACTTTCGTCGACGAATAGCAAAACCGTCGCAACTTGTGCATATGAGCTCGGAATGGCTTGAAACTTGTTCCCTTTGACTCGGAACCTCTAGATATTTATAGCATGCCATCTTAACCTCACGTAATCGTCCTTCTTAGCTTCTCCTTGCTCACATTTCCTTCAAATGACGGGATTTGAATTAGAAACGACTCAATTCCTACAAATGACATTAATGCACGAGAAATACTGCAAATGAGAGATTAGCTCATAAAACCACTTCTTAAAGTGGATAAACCATATCAAATCGAGCTAAAATGAGGGGATAAAATCATACAAATATTCACTTATCAATCATCCTTTTAGATATTCACTTCTTTTATAACAAAAGTACGCCTAGGATTTCGATAAATCGTTTTATAAGTTTGGAAATTTGGGTTTGTGTAACCTTTACCACATTATCAAATTTTCTCTACCAAACACAATAATGTATCCCTAGTTCTCCTTGAGAACTCTACAGATGTTCTTGTAGGCTATCCAATGACTCTCATATGGATTGATTTGCTTTTGGCTTGTCATGCTCACAACATATGATTTATTTAGGTACGTGTATGTAATGGCATACATGATTGGTCTCATGTGATCAACAACTCTTAGGTTCAGTGGATGACTATGACCCTTTCATAGTGATCCCACTTTTATCCACATAAACAACCTATTTAACATGTTGAAGAGATTAAGGATATTATCGATATACGATACCTTTTAAATGCCAAGCTAAAATCTTCTATATTCACAATAGATTTTGATTTTAGTGTACATGTTGCCCTCTTTCATCCAACATTAAAATCCAACCACTCCTTTCCAAAAGGTAATATGAATATGTCACCCTTAATGAGTGAAACGTCATTCACGTGGAAAACAATTTCTCTCACTGAACTTCATGTCTTTACATGATAACTTAAACTCCCACTTAACTTCATGTCTATACATGACTTTTACTCCCACTGAATTTCATGTCTATACATGACTTTTCGACAATTCGAGTGAAACCCTTCTTATATCTTATAATAGAAAAGATCATCATAACCTCTAGGTAGATACATACAATAGGCTTGTGTCATGTACACATCCTATTCCAAATCCCTATTTGGACAAGATCGACACACCTATTATGAGGTATTTTATTGATGATTTGGATCTAAGCATAGTTACACATTAACTTAGCTTTTGAAGACATCTACATGTCTATCCATGCAACTACAATTGGACAACTCCAAATAAAACATTTTCTTTGCATAGATTCCATATAGTTTCATAAGTCTCTTTTAGAAAATCGAAATTCAAAATTTATAGGTACTTCCACTTCATAGATCATAATCTTATTATATCAAGAACAATTTCTTTTGGTCTCGTCACTAGTCTAAGGATTTACCTAAGAACGCTTTCTTTTGGTCTCCTCACTAGTCTTGAGTCTAACCTAAGAACATTTTCTTTTGGTTTCCTCACTAGTTCCTAACTAGGTTTTCGTTGTGGCTTATTTTCTCCCACTCTATCTTTAGAAAAATACAACTATTTTCTTTTAAAGATAGCCTTATGAGCCACAAACAATTTTGTACTCATACTCGTAAGGGAGGTAGAAGTATCACAACATGACCTTAAGTTATCTACTAAAGACTTCTTTGTAAAGACATCGAATCTTAGCTTCAACATAGACTAGTTCTATAAGAGCTAAAGAGGTGTACTCATATTCATGTCAATTACAATCTTTACAAGTGGTGTGACCAATTGGTTTGGTAGACTCCCTACTTTGAGTTCAATAACTCAATTTTGACTTAGCAATTGATCTTTCAAAGTGAGAATCGAATTCTTAACCTTTTATTATAATGATCTAATCATCATAATACTAATATGATCAATTTGAGTCGATACTATTTATGTTATTAGTGCAAGTAGAGTATGATGATATGTTTTTAGAACTAAAAGTTTCAACAAACCGAATGACTTGGGTTAAAAACCAAGTCATTAAATCCAATTACAACCAATGTCAATAAAAGGAATTGAACAAATTTTCATGTCAAACAAGAAAATTATAAAAGTTTTAAAAACAATATCTCAAAATACATCCCAAAATTTTGACAATTCAAAATGAGACCAAGCTTCCATAGGTCTTCAATCATGGGTAGCTACCTTAGCTTCCCTTGAAGAGCTTTCTTAGGCTTGCTTGTCTTTGCCTTTATCCTTGCTAGGATGCCCTAATTACAATTAAATAGGATTAGAGTCACAACTTGTATCTATATACCAAAGTTGAGATCATAACATAAACGATAGGGATAAATTACCAACTGAAACATCTTTCCAGTTTTGATATCTCCTAGATACTTTGGGCAATTCCTTTTCCAATGCCCTATGCTATTACAATAATGGCACTTGTCCTCGTATGAGGCACCTTTCTTAGGCTTGGGTGAGCTATTCTCAATAGCTTTTCCTTTGCCTTTGTAGGTGGAGGGCTTCTTTCCCTTGCTTGCACTCCTTTTGAACTTCCCCTTACTTTTGTTATTGATGTGAAGTACATCCTTGGTGGTGCTAACATTTAGCCCCATGTCCCTCTCCGCTTGCACAAGCATTTTGTGCAACTCGTGAAGAGAGATTTGAATATTTTGCATATTGTAGTTTACCCTAAACTGCACATATGCCTTGATTCTACCAAGGAATGTAGTACACGGTCAATTACGAGTTGTTCGGGAATGTCAACCCCTTGCATTTTAAGAGTCTCAACATGCTCAATCAATGAGAGCTATCTTTTAGGTTCATGTTGAATTATGTGGAAGCCGTCTTATATTGTAAGATCCTAGGAGCTTGTGAAAAACACATGGTCACAAGCTTAGCATAGATCTCATAGGCCGTGCTCATCTTATGGCACTCCTTTGGAGATCGGCCTGCAACGAGAAGATCAAAACGTTTTTGATCGCGGCGGACTCTTTGTGGCTAGCCTCATAGGCTCGCCTTGTGTGGCGGTTGACCTTTCATTAGGTGCGGTGGGAGAGGCCTTGGCAAGGTAACGAAACCTGTTGTCACCCGCCGTGGCCAAGTGGAGTTGCATATCCCAAATAGTAAAATTAGCGCCATTCTTTTCTAACTTGCATCGATCCATGAAGGATCGATGCCATGAGACATTTGTGAGAGTTGGAGAATAGGTGGTGGTGGACGAATTAGCATTTGCCATTGCGAATAAACAATTATGACTACAAATTTTAAATATAAAGGAAATGTCAACTTTTATCATTTTAAATACTTGTAAACATTTTAAACAAGTTTTAACATTTAAATAGTGACCTCTACCCAACTATTATAAATGATTCCGAGATCCAAATTCATATCAACTTGGGCACGGTATGCCGATTCATCCCTTATTAACATAATTCGGTGGATTAACTCTTTAATCGATTTTACATTAGAACTCTCGGTCGATAATATTACTTTAATATTTATGTAGAGTCTATTGATCGAATACGAAAGAGGGGGGGGGGGGGTGAATTGAGTATTAAAAACTAGCCCCACTTTTTCGATTTATATGATATGTAATTAATTATTTGATCTTATGAATTAAAATCAACTAATTAATTAATCAAAGTAAGCGCGAATAAACGAAATAACGAAAAGTAAAGAGATAAGAGAGAGGCACACGATTTTTGAAGTGGTTCAGTTTCACACGTTGAAACCTACGCCACTATTCTCGATTAATAATTTTTAGTACCTTTCTACGGATTACAAAAATTACCAACCCACTCGTATAATCAACACTATGATTATAACTCAAGGTGAGTATCGCTAAATACTCTATACTATCTTACGCTAATAAGAAAGTACAATATAACTCACACAAATTCCCGTTAAAGAATTGTAAGCTTATAATGATGTACTATTATCCAATAACGTATTTCACTCAAGCGATTGATAATAATTGATGCACGACTCTTTTAAAAACAAACTCTAAAAATAATAAATATTTGCTCAAAGGTTTGCTTTAAAACGATTTTGGAAAATCAACACAAGTAAAATAAATAGCCGTGTGATATGTTGTGTATTTCGTGTCAATTGTAAATTGTATGTGAATGAGTATTTATAGTAGAAGAATCATAGTAGATCTAAAACCCTAGTATAATATTTAATAAAGATATTTATCTTACCATAAAATAATATTTGCTTATCTTTTAGAAATATCTTTATCTCAAAATATTATTTGGTTTATCTTATAGAATTATATTTATCTTTATATCTCAAAATATTGTTGTAAAGATATAGTAGAATCCTAGATTAGGTAAACTAAGGAAACAAACCTATGGAGGCCGGATTCCTAGATCACGAAACCCTAGGAGCACGAATCCCTAGGTGGCACAAACTAGGTTTCACGAAACCCTAGATGGCTCAACCACTAGGTGGGCTAATTAGGTTAACAACAAATTGAGATAGAATATATTAGAAAACCTAGGTAGCATGACAACCCATAAGTTGTATTACTAACCAATAGAATCTCATAAATATATTCTCTATTAAAATAATTGATAAATATAAAAATACTCTTTCACTTTTGAAAACATTTCCAAACATTTTATTTCCAAAATCATGCATCAATATTTTATCATTCAAAATCATAGGCTAAAGCTATAACTTTTGAACATAAAATCTCTCGAATGGAATAGTTACCGAATGACGACCTATACTATCTAATCTTCACAAAGATCTTCAGTATACGGATCATATCTTCATCTTGATCACAAAGACCCTCCATCTCGAGTCTTGTGTAGATTTATGTAGATCTTGTTTGAAGCGATTTTGTTTAAAGTTATGCCTGGTTAGCTATAACTTCCATGTTCACTTCCAAAGTTATTCCTGAAGTTGTTATAACTTTGTCTCACAGACTTTATCAAAGTTATGCCTAACTTTGATCTTTCTTTTCATAATTGTTGCTAGCTATAATAAGACTAAAGCACACAATTACACGCATATGATATATCGAGTAAAACATATTATTACGTAAACACATGTCATTATCAAAACAATTAAATTGGTCCAACAAATTCCCCCTTTTTGATGATGACAAGTCTCATATGATTTTCTCTTACCAAAGTGACTAAGTATAGTTCCCCCTCAACAAAGCACTCCAAAGTTATAGCAACTTTGATCGCAAGAACAAAACAACTTAGCCAAAGTTATAGCTTGAGAGAATTTAAGAGATAACGAGTCTTGACAAGGAGCAAGCTTAAGCAAAGACTCAAATCATATCATTTCTTCCCCCTCTTGGCATCATTGAAAAGACAAGAACAAGGACATGAAACGACTAGAATAACACATGTCAAGGCAAGAAATAGATATGCAAAATACGCAATATAAGACGATATATATCAAGCAAAATAAAGTGCAAATGTTGATTAAACTACAAACCACAAAATATATTGCTAGTTGCCATTGGGCCGAATAGACAATGTCAAAATAAGCCAAATGGGCCGAATGGGATTAGTAGTTTAAGAGTTAAAACAACCAAGGAGAGAAAGATCAAGGCATTTTGGGTTGACGGATTTTGTTAGGATCGACATAGCCGGGCCTAGTGCGGTACTCAAGAGTGGAAAGACGGTCAAGGCAATTAGACACATGAGAATCTTGAGCGGTGAGGCAAACATCAAAGTTCCGGACTTTCAGCGAAAGAGCCTCCGTCGCATCGTAGATAGTACGCATTCCCTCACGCATCTCCGTCCCGCTCTTAACCAACGACCCGCCTTGGCTCACCAAGAAAGTCATCCTATCCCTTTGCCTATACGCCTCTTGCTTACAATCGATAATATTACGTTCCAACTTAGCAAGGCGATCATCCACACCATCCATCCATGTCCTCATTTCATGACTCACACCCGACCCACCTTGGTCACGGGTTGAGCTCAAGGAACCCACGCCCACGGCTTGAACAACCGTGTCCAATACCGTCTCAATTTTCTTATCCTGCGCATCCAAGCGCTCCATAATACTACCAATGAACATATCCAATTTGGATTCAATCATAGAAAAATCAGCCCCACCCGACATTGCACCAACCGAACCTCCTTTGACCAAAAATAACAACTCCGGACCATTAGCATCAAGCTTCATAAATTTCAAGAACGTATCACACATCTCATCCTTTACGGCGACCCCATAATTGTTCATATTAACAACTCCCTTCGACTCTAAAAGCCGTGACAGCCACATACCATACGGCAAGTCAAGAGTAGAGTAAAATTTGTCTTCGGTCACCGAGAAAGCGGTTTGCGATATACGATTAAAGACAAGAGAAGGTAAATTAACCCGGTTGCCCTCCAACCAATGCTTAACTACTAACATCTCATAGCATGCAATTTTGTCACGTCCGCCCCGTCGCGGAATCACGGTATTCCATAAAAAATTTAACAGAAATTTCAGTTTTGGTGACACACTTCCAGCCAACACGCAACTCGACACCGTCGCCCCAACATCAAAATATTGCTTAACCTCCAGTTTAGCCATGTCCGTCAGTTCCTCCCATGACGTACTCGGATTGATTTTGATTCCATCATCAGGAACCGAAAACAGAGTACAAAAGTCCGTCACGGAAATCGAAACTGAACGGCCATTTATGACGGCATGCAAGACTCCATTGTCTAGAGACACAGAGGAAAAGAACTGAATTACCTCAATCGGATACACCGGACCCGAAAACTCAGCCACCGTTTCCCATTCTTGGAAATTCAGAAAATCAGAAAAGAATCCCAAAGCCCTATACTTGTCACACCAAGCCTTCGGATAATACCGACCACCGTGTATTCCATATTGAGCAACCCGGTTCACAAGTTTTCTTTCGTCTTTTGTAAGACGGAGTTTATCAATTCCCAAAGATGTTTCTTGCGGCGAAAAATCACGAAGAGTTACCCGTGTGGTCTCCTCGGAAACCGTGTCAGTGGTTTCGTTTGTGGCTTCTTCTTGGAGTCTTCATTTCCCTTTGTTTAACCGTCTTCTCTTAGTACCCTCGAGCCCCGCACCCGACTCGGTTTGGTTTGGGTTGGGTGATTGTTGTGTGGGAGGAGAAGAGGTATTTTTAGGCATGCTTGGCTTGGGGGTTTTAGGATTTGGGTTTTTGGCAATTTTTGATCTAGTGGAAGCCATTGTTGAAGGTTTGAAGGTTTGGGTATTGTGTGTTGTTGTGGGTGCCGTGAGATTGATGAAGAGGATAGTAAAAGTTGGTTGAGTATTGAAGTGGTAAAAGTAATAGGTGGAGGAGGGTAATTATGATTGTGTAAGATGTAGGGTAGCTTTGGTACTTAGGCACATGTTGTGCCGTCACAATTTGTCTTTCCTTTTTTTTTTTTTTTTAATTTGAATTTTGGTAGGAAAAGAATATTGGGTGGTTATTTTTGTTAGGATATGGTAAGGATAGAGTTTTGGTAAATAAGAAGATATGGAAGGGTAATATTTATTTGAGAATTTCGGCTAACATGAAATACATGGGTAGAATTTGGCTCAAATTTGGAAAGTGAATAAGATAGGTTTTTGGCAAATAAGTGGTTCATAATTCAATTTCCATAAAACACTAAATATGCAAGATACTCACGTAAAATATATTATATTAAACACAAATATACTAGCAATGAAATATGCGGACACAGTCATATACTCTCGTCTTAATCTAGCCAGTCACGCAGGTTCACAAAATAAATAAGATGAATTTAATTGCTACCGATTAAACCAATTTCCAACCGCAACATCTCAAAACGTCTTCTCGCTAACGCCTTTGTTAAAATGTCAGCCCATTGAACATCAGTACTACAAAATTCGAGTTTAATGTTGCCCTTTTCTACATGGTCACGCCAAAAATGATGTCTAATGTCTATATGCTTAGTACGAGAATGCTGAGCTGGGTTCTTAGAAATAACAATAGCACTCGTATTATCACAGAAAACAGGCATACAACCAACAGTAACACCATAATCACATAGTTGTTGCTTTAACCAAAGTAGTTGGGAACATACCAGTCCTGCAGCTATATATTCGGCTTCTGCAGTAGACAACGCAACCGAATTTTGCTTCTTTGAGCCCCACGTTATTATGCATGGTCCAACAAAAGTAGCGAATCCAGAGGTACTTTTTCTATCTAAAGAACATCCCGCATAATCTGCGTCGGAATATCCTACTAGATTGAAATTACACTCAAGTGGATACCACAAATATAAGTTAGATGTACCAATTAAATATCTCAAGATACGTTTAACTGCAATCATATGTGATTCCTTAGGACATGATTGAAATCTAGCGCAGACACATACACTGAACATAATGTCAGGTCTACTTGCAGTTAAATATAATAAAGAACCAATCATACCTCGATATGTAGTCTCATCTACAGACTTAACATTTTCATCTAAGGTCAACTTTTTGTCAGTTACCATAGGCGTGTCCATTGGATGAGCGTTCTCCATACCAAATTTTCGGATTAGCTCCTTGACATATTTTTGTTGGTGAATCTTTATGCCTTCTTTGGTTTGTTGAATTTGCAATCCTAGGAAGAATTTTAATTCTCCCATCATGCTCATTTCAAATTCTGAGGTCATAAGATCTGAAAAATACTTGCACAATTTATTGTTAGTAGAACCAAAAATAATATCGTCTACATAAATTTGAGCAACAAGTAAATCAGAACCCTCGGATTTTAGAAATAGGTTTTTGTCGACAGATCCTCTTTTAAAATTGTTTTGTAATAAAAATTTGGATAATCTGTCGTACCAAGCCCTAGGCGCTTGTTTCAAACCATATAAAGCTTTATCGAGTTTAAAAACATGGTTTTGAAACTTGCTATTCAAAAATCCAGGAGGTTGTTCAACAAAAACCTCTTCTTCCAAATAACCGTTAAGAAATGCAGTCTTAACGTCCATTTGGAATAATTTCATTCCTTTATGAGCTGCGAAGGCGATGAGCAAGCGAATAGCTTCAAGTCTTGCTACTGGAGCGAATGTCTCGTCATAATCAATCCCTTCTTGTTGATTATAACCTTGAACGACCAATCGAGCCTTGTTACGAACTATAACTCCTGAATCATCCAATTTATTTCTGAATACCCATCGAGTACCAATCACAGTTCGATTAGGAGGTCGTGGCACAAGGTGCCATACTTTATTACGTTCGAACTGTTGAAGCTCCTCTTGCATAGCCACAATCCAGTCGGATTCTGCAAGAGCTTCCTTGATGTTGGTAGGCTCTATGGTAGACAAAAAGGAATAGAATGAACAAAAGTTATTTAATGTTCGCCTCGTTTGAACTCCTTTATTCAAACTCCCTAGGATCGAATCCATAGGGTGAGAACTCTTATATTTCCATTTCTTAGAGTTCCTAGGCTCATCATCATCTGATGAACTATCATTTTCCTCAAATGATTCAGAATCAAGATTGGTTCCCCCTGAGTTGGACTCTGGGGTTATAGCTGAAGTTGGTACAACTTCAGTTACACCATCTTGGTTCTGGTTCAAAGTTATAGCATCATCAGCAATAACTTCAGTTTCCTTTTCCTTGTTTTGAGAAGAGACATTCGTATCATCAACAATTGTCTCAGTTCTCTGTTCAAGGTCATTTGCGGATTTATCAAGTTCATCATTGATTCCTTCAATAACTTCTTCATTATTTTCTGGCACGTCATCTCTGGAGAGGCGAAAGTCGGGATCATTCATGTCCTCTTCTTCATTCTGTTCAACTTGTTCAAGCACACTATCTTCATCAAATACAACATGAACACTTTCTTCTATGCACAAGGTTCTTTTGTTAAAAACTTTAAAAGCTTTACTATGATTAGAATAACCAACAAACACAGCTTCGTCACTTCGTGGATCAAATTTGCTCAAATTACTTTTTCCATTATTATGGACAAAACCTTTACTACCGAAGCAACGAAGGTGAGCTATATTGGGTTTTCTCCCTCTTAAAAGTTCATAGGGAGTCTTTTTGAGAATAGGTCTAATCATAGCTCTATTGTGCACATAGCATACTAATGGCTTCTGCCCAGAAACTTTTAGGAAGGCCACTACACAAAAGCATAGTGCGGGCCATGTCCTCTAATGTTCTATTCATACGTTCCACGACACCATGTTGTTGTGGGGTTCGTGGTGCAGAAAAGTTATGTCCTACACCATTCTCCCTACAATATTCTATAAAAGCTTGATTATCAAATTCGGTGCCATGATCCGTACGCATGGAAACTAACTTTTTATCATACTTGTTTTGGGCGAGCTTCATTAGTACTACAAACTCATCGAAAGTTTCATCTTTAGTAAATAGAAAGATAGGCCATACATACCTGGAGTAGTCGTCGACTAGGACGGATACGTACCTTGATCCACCACGGCTTCTGACTTTCATAGGTCCACACAAATCCATGTGTACCAACTCAAGTGGACGCTCTGTACTTACTACTCGTTTCGGTTTGAATGAAGATCTAACTTGTTTACAACGGGCACATGAGTCACACATCTTTTCTTGTTCGAATTTGATTGAGGGTAGACCCTCAACTAAATCCCAAGACTTAAGTTTCTTTAAAATCGTTTGACTGATGTGTGCAAACCTCTTGTGCCACAAGAATGAATCATCCACAATGACTTTCATGCACGTAAAGGAACTTGTAGTGACTTTGTTTAAATCAATCATATACACGTTCTGTTTACGTAAGCCATCTAAGATAACATTGCTAGTTCCTTCAACTATGATACGACAAACATTTGAATGAAAAATGACTTTGTTGCCTTTGTCACATAGTTGAGAGATACTTAGCAAGTTATGCTTAAGGCCATCTACCAGATAGACGTTATTGATAGCATGTGAAGAAGATATACCAATCTTACCTACACCGATTATGTTGCCCTTCTTGTTGTCTCCAAAGGGGACCTTGCCACCGTTGAAGGGTTCTAGTGAAAGAAAAAGATTCTTGTTTCCAGTCATGTGTCTCGAACATCCACTGTCGAGATACCATAGATTATTTTCTTTCACTATTACCTGCAAGAGAATTAAATACAGCTTTTAGGTACCCACGCTAAGTTGGGTCCTTTATGGTTAGTGACTCTATATATTTGATCCTTCCTAACCCATACCTGTTTAACAATTCTTTTCTTTTTAGGATAGGGTTTGCTAGGTTTATTATATTGTTTGTTATCGTTGTGACGCACATTAGGTTTAAATGACTGCTTCTGACTCACATAAGATTTAGATTTTGAAGGTACAGATGTGTAATCGAAAGCCATGTCATAAAACCACCTGAACTCATTGTTTCTAATCTCATCACGCTGAGATTCAGGTTCAGACTTATTAATACTAGACGCGTCATGCTCCTTCACAAAATCAGTTTGATTTTTGTTGTCATTCACATATTTAACACAATTATCTTTAACATGACCGTTGTGACCACAATAATTGCAAATCAGATATTCTGAAAGATTGACATACTTTCTTCTTCTGAAATCACGGTCAGAAGGAGTGGATTTGCACTTATCGTGGTCTCTACGACTATAGCATTCATGACCAAGACCTTTCTTCATGTTATTGTTAGACTGTTCGGTAAGGAAGTCTAAGACCTTTTGACTTCCTTCCCACTTATCATGAACTTGTCGTGCATGTAGGAGCAATTCCTTCAAAGACTGAATTTCTTTTTCACACGACGAATGATCTACATTCGAGTCTTTGGAGGGATTGTTCTTTTTGAAATTTTCACGAAAATCATTGAAACGTTTGTTCAAGATAAGTTTCTCCTCATTATGTTGACTTTTGGCTTGGGAGAATTCAGCCTTCAAATCTTTCAATTGCTGAGAAAGAAAAGAATTGACTTTCCCATGATCAAGAATAACAACTTCCTTTGCCTTAGCTTGAGATTGTAAAAGCTCATTGACTTTCTTCAATTCTAAAGTTATAGCTTCATTAGCTATAACTTTGGCTTGAAGGTGATTAATGTTGAGCTTCAACTCTGAGATTATAACTTCATTAGCTATAACTTTAGACTCAAGAGCTTCTTTCTCAACATTTGTCTTGTCTGAAGTTATAGCTGAAGTTGCCATAACTTTAGACTTGAGCTTTTTAGCTTTGGCCTTAAGAAGTTGGTTTTCCTCAGCAATGTCAAGAATTTGTTCTTTAAGATCTTTTAACTCAAGACTCTGCTCATGACAATGATCTAAGGCTTCTTCAAAATACTTAATTAAAGACTTCTTAGATAAATTCTTAACTTGCTTTTTCAGTTCAAGATGACTAACCTCTTCATCATCTTCTGAATCTGGTTCTGAGTCTGAGTTGCCAACAAGACACATCTCGGATTCGCTTTCATTGTCACTGTCGGAAATTAGGTCAAGACTGACGTTGCTTAGACACAAGTTGGCGACTTCCTCTTCCTCTGACTCGTCGTCCTTTGTGTCGAGATCTCCCCAGCAATAAGCCATCATTACTTGCTTGAATTCCTTCTTGGTTTTGTCTCGTTGATTTTTGTCTTTGATTTTCTTCCATGTGGGGCACTCTTTGATCATGTGATCATTATCCCCACATTTGAAGCAACCACGACTTGAAAGAGACCCTTTTGACTCAATTGGCTTTTTGTAAGATTTATTAGTGTTGTTGTTAAACGTTTTACCTTGTGGTTTATTAAAGAATTTTTTCTTAAAACGTCTAGCAAACAACACTGTTTCATCTTCAAGATCCGAATCTTGTCTTTCACTGGATTCGGCCTGAAAAGCCACCTTCTTGCTATTACTATCATTTGCCGCATCTTCATCAAGAGTAATCTCATGAGCCATTAGGGTTCCAAGTAGCTCTTGATAAGATAGGTCAGATAGATCTTTACATTCCTCAATTACCGTCACCTTAGGTCTCCATCGTTTAGATAGACTTCTAAGGATCTTCCTGGTAATTTCCTCGGAGTCAAACGTTTTTCCAAGATTTTTCAATTCATTAATGATACTGGAGAAGCGAGTAGACATGCTGTCAAGCGATTCATTTTGTTCCATGGAGAACAATTCGTATTTTCGCATAAGTAGAGCTATGCGTTGTTTTTTGACAACAGTTGTCCCCTCATAAGCTAACTCAAGACCATCCCATATTTCCTTGGCAGTAGAACTAGATGAGAAACGATCAAATTCAGTATGGGTCATGCCGTTTTGCAACAGACTAATAGCCTTTGAATTTTTCTCAGCTTTCTTATAATCTGCCTCAACATAGTCATCTTCTTTCTTTTCGATGGAAGTGCCTGTAGCCGTTCCAAGCATGATCTTATTAGGACCATTATTAATGATTAGCCAACACTCCCAATCGTTACCCTTTATGAAATGGGTCATCATATTTTTCCATAGACTGTAGTTCTTCCCATCGAATACGGGACACTTCAGATGTTTGGAATCAATTAAAATAAAATTAAATGCAGCGGAAAATAAATAAAAATAAAAAGATAAATGGATCAGACTCCTTGCTGTAAGGCAATCAAGAGCACGAGGCTCTGATACCAATTGTAGATCTATGATCGAATACGAAAGAGGGGGGGGTGAATTGAGTATAAAAATAGCCACAACTTTTTCGATTTATTTGATAGTACTTATTATTTTGCTCTATGAATTAAAATCAACTAATTAATTAATCAAAGTAAGCGCGAATAAGAAATAACGAAAGTAAAAGAGATAAGAGGAGGCACACGATTTTTGAAGTGGTTCGTTTAACGTTGAAACATACGTCCAATCTTCTCGAGTAAATAATTTTTAGACTTTTACGGATTAAAAAAATACCACCCACTCGTATAATCAAGCACTATTGAATTATAACTCAGAGGAGTATCGCTAACATACCCTATATATTTCGCTATAAGAAAGTACAATATAACTCACACAGATTCCCGTTAAAGAATTGTAAGCTTATCATGATGTACTATTATCCAATACCGTATTTCACTCAAGCGATTGATAATAATTGATGCACGACTCTTTTAAAAACAAACTCTAAAAATAATAAATATTTGCTCAAAGGTTTGCTTTTAAAACGATTTTGGAAAATCAACACAAGTAAAATAGATGCCGTGTGATATGTTGTGTATTTCGTGTCCATTGTAAATTGTATGTGAATGAGTATTTATAGTAGAAGATCAAGTAGATCTAACACCCTAGTCATATTTAACAACGAATTTATCTTACCATAAAATAATATTTGCTTATCTTTTAGAACTATCTTTATCTCAAAATATTATTTGGTTTATCTTATAGAAATATATTTATCTTGATATCTCAAAATATTGTTGTAAAGATATAGTAGAATCCTAGATTAGGTAAACCAAGGAAACAACCTATGGAGGCCGAAATCCTCTAGCTCACGAAACCCTAGGAGGCACGCAACCCTAGGTGGCACAATACTAGGTTTCCACGAAACCCTAGATGGCTCCAACCCTAGGTGGGCTAATTAGGT
>JAIUZE010024952.1:0-12455 GCA_022085475.1 Heliosperma pusillum | reverse complement strand
AAATGGCTCTTTAAATTTACGATCATTCGTCATTTTCTCAAATCAATTCAAATAAAATAAGAAACAAGCAATGCTTACCATTATCGGCTAGTACGCCAGTCTCTAGTGGACAAACCCGGATTACTCCTCAACAGGAAGCAGGAGGGCGTCCCCACTCGCACCGGCCAAGTCACCCTCTCTCTTAACGTCAGAAGGCTCCCTAAACATCGACCTTGGAGGATCGATGGGGACCGTGAAGGTGTCACGAGAGCACTGTCGAGTCAAACGATTGCCCATGTAACACATAGGTCCCATGGGCGTCCTCAGCAACAACCGGCTTACGAAAGCCGGAACATCCTAGTAGTCCCCCCAAGGTCTGGGAATCCACTGAAATGAAGAAAGAAGGGTCATTCAGGTGATTGTTTCCAAATAAAAAAACATAAATGAAGAAATCAAGATACTTACGTGATCCAACTGCAGCGCATTCACGCCTATCAGACATATATCGTAAGAAGAACCCTGGCTCTTCCTACGACACATCACCCAGTCCCTCACAACAGGGTACGTGCTCGGCTCCGGCTCCGTCCTCTTGGGCGCGAAGCCCGGAAAGTAAGAGTGCACCCACGCCTGCAAACAAAACAATAACCGTTTAACAACAAATATCGATTTTTTGATCAAATGCAAGATAACTTACACAACCTATACAAAAAGGAAGGTTCATATCTCCAGCAAGAGCTCAGGACCAACAGTAGCAGGTGAAGTCCCCTTCTCCATCAGCTCTGGTCTAACCATGGCCCTCATATAACGGGTGAGGACCGCAAAGCCAGGAGTAACCCAGTCCCACCGACCTAGGCTACTCAAGTTAAACAGAAAGGGAAGAAGCTTCGTCGACAGCCTATCCCCCTTGTCTCCGTAGTATATCGAAGACAAGAACCTCTACAGCCATACTCGAGCCCTCTGCTCAGCTGTACAAGGAGGAGGAGGTACCATCTCTCCGCCTATCCTCACTCTCGCCGGAGTCCTACCTGCAAAGTAGTCCCTGTATAAGTGCTCGGAACCAACCCGGGAATGGTAACTGCTCATGTCGGCATGTTCCAGCCTGTCAAACTAGCCGTTGACGGCCACTCTAAAGACTCCTCTCCGCACGACAAACCCGAAATCATGCCGTAATCCTCCAAAGTGACCCTGACCTCTCCAAATGGCATATGAAAGTTTGAGGTCGTATCCCAATACTGATCAGGAAAGGCCCGAATCAGGCTAACTTCCTCGCCTTGATCACCCTCCATTCCATGACCAAGCCTCCGAAGGCTCCTGCCTCGACGAGAGCTCTCTCCTCCTGCGTTAGCCTCTCGTAAGCCTCCATCATGGTCGTATAGCCGGACAAGGACCTCATGTTCCCAGCATCCTATCAATTCAAATAAAAATCATCACTAATAAATAAGAAAGGAAATGACAAACGGATACAAAGAATGTCGGAAAATAACTTACCATCCTATATGCCATACGGTAAGACAAAAGGCTCTCCGCCGCCCAAATAAGATGTCTACTATCCCATTTCTTGGCCCACTCATGAGCACCCAGCAGGTGGCGTCCATCTTGTCCCACGTTAGCCCTCCTAGGGACCTCCTCGGGCTCCCCGACCTCCTCAAACACCTAAGTCGGTATCTCTTCTCCCACACGAGAAGAAGAAGGCTCAAGGTCTACATCCATAGGGGTTGCCCTCAACGTAAAAGGAATATCACCTGCACATTTTTGGCCGTTTTAAGCACATTTTAAGCAGTTTTCAAGGTCTACATTTTTGCCCTCAACGAAGTCATTTCAAGCATTTTTCAAGCACATTTTAAGCGTTTTGAAGCTCTAAAAGGAACTTTCCGGTCATCTTTGGTTGTTTCTTCCAAACCCGACTACACATGTAGGGTAGGGTCAATTCAAGTTTAGTTCAAAGCCTAGTCATGGGTTTGAGTCGAAAATTCGACAGCAATTCGCTATAATAGCGGTTATGTCTAGAAAAGCGTCCTGCAGAAGCCGTCGCAAATCAAAAATCCGACACCACAATAAGTTTACCCATTACGCAAGGTTTCCAAAGCACCAAGTTTCATCTAAAATGGACAATCCTAAACGGGTTTTCAAGACGATTTTCGAATCAGCAGAGTGACCGTCTCATTTGTTCAAAATTTGACGAAAAACGCAAAAGGAATACATGGTTATGTTCCTAACAAGGCCAGTTGTTCATTTATACTATCAATTTCTATCATACAAATGAAAAGGAGGCAAACTCCCAAATTTTCGACATTTTCAAAGGGAGGAACCCTCGATTAGTCATGCTTTGTGGATTGATTTGATCAAGTTTTGATGGATTTTGGTTGGAATTTGAGAGGTTTTCAAAGATTTTTGTGTTTTGGAATAATGAATGAAAATAATTCCGCTGTTGCGCTTTTATTCAAACAGGGACGAGCTTGGGAAATTACGAAGCAACTGTTGCGCCTCTTCCAAAGGTCGCAACTCTTGTTGCGCCTATTCCCCAACGAGCTTTCACTTTAATTCGAAAGTTCGTTACAGGTTTGTTATTTGTGGGCCCAACTCTCGTGCGCCTCTTCTCCGACATCTTATTTCACAAGCTTGGTTCTTTTTGATAATTCGCGCCTCAATAGGCTTCAAAACCGTCACATGATGTTATCATCTCAGCAGGACCCACCTTCCGGACATACAATCCGTGGGCCCATTTTTTATTATCAGGATGTTGCTCGCCACAACTAAGCATATTTCCCCGAAAGATTCGATCCTGATAAAGACTTCTGTATATCAAGTTTCGCAAATTCCTTTCAATATTATGTTTCCCCAAAGAGAGTTTGCCTAAGGAAAAAGACAAACAGATTCTCACATATGACGGCTGGCGAGCCTTATTACGCACCTCATTCAAACGGCTGGCGAGCCTCACAACGCAACCCCATTCAACGGCTGGTGAGCCTCACAGCGTACCTTGTTCCTCATAAGAAGATGCCTCAGGTATGACTTCTTCTTATGGTTTGCGAGCTTTTATACGTAGTCTAACGAACTTTAAGCGACCCTCCCCGATAGTCGATATACTTTAAAATGTTCCCGACAACAGGTCCTTCGTTCAGACCTCTTGAGCCTCCTCGCGTCGCCATAGTCGTTAGGTTGTAAATTTTGATTGACCTGATGGCTATACTTTGACTTTTGCCTTGTCCAAGCCTCATTCAAAGTGGGGGCTCTGTAGATACCTCGATTTTACACCTTCCGTCAACCACCCGGTGATGATTGGGTCGCATGTTTGGTACGCGGAACGATTTATGACAAGTCGTAAGTTTATCGTCAAGTGATAGCTCAAAGACTTGTGTCTACCCCTTGGTCATCATCTACCCACTGGTATGGTCGTTTTGACAGTCATTAGAGTTCATTTGGAGTCCGGGTCGAAAACCGCTTCATTTTCTAGAAATTGTTTTAAAACTCCGAGTTGGAACCCGCGGGAATATTCTGGATATTTTATTAATATTTCAAATTCTATTATTTTTAATAAATATTATCTCGTATCTTTTTAAAATAGAAGTATAGATCTACCACAATTCTGTAATAGAAACGTGGAAATCTTCCTTCCGTAGAAGGAAACCTCTGGGGAAATAACGCAGCAGGTGCTGCGCCTCTTCGAAGGATTGCAGTTCATGTTGTGCCTCTTCCCCACCTTGCTTTCTCCGTTTTCGTGATAAGTTTGTATTGTTGCCAAACTCTTCGTATTTTCGGCTATAAAAGGAGACCTCCGTTCTCACTTTTAAGGCACGCGAGTGTTCCGCCCCTTCTCTTCTCTCTTTGCATTCTAGACCTTACTCTAAGCTACTGACCTCTACGGGCTTGGTCAATCGACCACATAAGCTTAGATCCTTCTGGGTACCCGTCACGTTATTGCATTGACCGACCAATTTGAACACTACACAATTAATTAATCAATCAATTTTAGTCCTTTAACAAGGGCAATTTCTGCATACATTCGAGTCGAGCTATCGCTAAAACGTCAACTTTGTTAATCTCGTTTCGTCAACATGTAAGTCTGAGGGTGTAAATCCCTTCTATTATTTATTTGTATTATTTATTTATTTATTAATGTAAGATTCACGTCAGAAATAAACTCAAAATCGATTTCAAATTAAAACCCTTTTCATAAAACCTTTTCAAAAGTGATCAGATTTCGAGAAGAAATGGAGAAGCATCTGCGCCTCTTCGAAGAGTCACAGCATCTGCTGCGCCTCTTCCAGAGGCTGCCTGCTCCTGTTCTTCTTCTTTTTCCTCTTATTACTACGTCTTTATTTTCCTTTTCTTTTTTTCTCTTTTCTTCGTACATAAATCATTATTAATCTTTTATAAAACAATTTATTTCGACTTAGATTCCTAAGAATTCAATATTAGCGGGTTTTTGTCTTTGAATCAAAATTTACTTTTAGAGGTTCGATTAGTTTATATCAAGTCTCTAGATTCATTGTTAGTATAAATTGTAGTAATTAATATATTAAACCACTTTTATTCGAGTTTTAGGTCAATAATCCATCGTAAATATACAAAACAACACTAACTGCTCGCGATTCTGACTTCAAAGTCAGAAGTCAACTCAAGAACAGACGCAACAAGTGATGTGCCTCTTCCATAGGAAACAGTTGTTGTTGCGTCTGTTCTGGGTTGATTTATGTCCCTGAACTTCTGTTTTAACCTTGACGTAACTTTAATTACGTAATTAATTAACAATTAATCGTATTATCGTTCCTAATCTCATTGTAATATATTTCTGACGTAGATCCCGTAATCCATTGTAATCTCATTTAATCCTTGTAATTGTATGATTTCTTTGCCTTTCATATGTAATTCATTCTAATTCTCAATTTCGACATAATTGAGTGCTAATTACATGTTCACCGACAAAGTCTAATTCACATGCTAGGATTAAAACGTTGGATGTTGCATTACATGCATATAATCGATAACATATCAAATACAGACGATTTCCCTAATCATTAGTAGAGGCCGCTATCGAGGTGGGCTGAATTAGGTGTTCCATTAAAGAGCTTCCTAATACGTACCCTCACCCCTTACTCCATATCTCTGTGAACATCCGTGTTCATTGGCATCCACGAGTGTCATTCTAGACATAGAATGCTAAGGGTAACGAGTTCTTAGTGTTCATGTCATTACTTTGTGTCTTGACATGGCATAAAGTATTCGAACGGTTCCAATTTCCCATAAAAATTGGTGGCGACTCCACAAATGCGTATTTCTACGCTTGCCCTCGTTCATTCCGTGGTCCCACCGTGTACCATAGAGATGAAATTTGATATATGGTTCGCTAATATGGAATGAGATCCTTAATTAATTTCCCAAATATCTTTTTTATACTAATATAAGATTTGGAGGAAGAGGCATTGCGAATTTATGTGATGTCAGGTGCAGAGAGTAACTGAGCTAGGTCAGCTCAGGCAAGCTGGCCAAAACTCGACATCGAGGTCAAGCCGAGCCAGGTCAGCTCGGCCGAGTTGGGCCATGAACTCTTGCTCTTTGCTTCTCCTCTTCTCTTTTGTCTTTCATTTGGTCTTCATGGTCCTTGTATTGGGTCCCCTCTTCTAGGACTAGGTGGCTAACCGTCAAGGAGGTAAAAAAGTCTTTGATTATGTGTTAATCCATTCAAAACCGCCTCATTTCCTTCATTTTATACACAGGAAGGTAAAATAGAAAATAATAGTGAATATGAAGCATACATTGTTTGGCCTAAATGATATGCAACGAGACTGATTTTGGGGTTTAAATTAGGTATAAATTAGCCATGTTACAAATGACACAAAAAAACGTGCCAAAAAGGGTGGTTCACAAACTAACTGCAACATGGCTGTGAGATCCGTTTTTTGGTGTGCACTCGTCTTATTTTATTAAAATAACTAGATTTGAAATTTAACTCGTGAACTAACATAAATCGGATCGTAGTATTTTAAATATTACGCGATTTATTGCGTTAGTTCACACAATAAACACGATTATTTAGTTAACAAAATAAAGGTTTTATAAAAACATGTTTTGACTCAAGGTATAAATAAAATGACCCATAAATAAAGGATAAAATTAAAACAAATACAAAAATACAATATAACACAATATATACAACCCAAAACAAACTACAAACGATGCTAAAAAAAGTGACGAAATACAATAGCTGCAATAGTCGTGTATCACTTAGTTTTGTAGACAATAAAAAAAGAGGGCTGCGAAACATCGTCGACGTTTTATAAAACATCGTCGACGTTTTTTAGAAAAAAGACGCATACTACCCTTTTCTCTACTTTATCTCTCTATCTTTTCCTCTACTCATAAAATCACCCAAAAAACAATTTTAATTAACCAAAAAAATTAGAAAGACGGTTTCAATTAAAAACTAAACGGTAAAAATTATAAATTAACGAGAATAAAATGTTAAAAAGAATCGAAACATAACGTTGGTACATAACGGTAAAAAGAATTTAAAAATTTACGAGAATAATACATTACAAAACATCGAAAATTAACAAAAAATAAATAATTTTTTTTACAAGATTTAAATGTTTTTAAACGACGAAAAAAAAAAAGTCGACCCCCACCGACGTCCCAACTGAACGTTGGTACCTATACAACGTTCAGTTGGAACGCCAACAACACCCATCAACGTACCAACTGAACGTTGGTACCCATACCCAACGTTCAGTTGGAACGTCAACAACACCATCAACGTTCCAACTGAACGTTGGTCTCCATATCCAACGTTCAGTTGGAACGACACACATACACCTCAACGTTCCAACTGAACGTTAGTCTACAAAGTCGATGTTCAGTTAGAACGTCACTTAAACACCCACACTAACAAGTAACAACAACAATGTCGACACAACGCACAACCAACAACAAATGACAACCAATATAGGATAGGGGGGAGAAGGCGGGGGAGGGGAAGGGCGGTCGGAACAAGGGGGAAGGGGGATACTTGTTGCAGCGGTGGTGGTGGGTCGTCTGAGGTCGGCGGTGGCAGTGTTGACGGAGGTGGTGGGCGTCGCGGTGGTGGTGGGGGAGAGGAGTGCATTTAGGAGAAAGAGAGAAAGGAAGAGTGAATGAAGGGTGAAGGGTAGTGACCGTCTTTTTTACAAAAAACGTCGACGATGTTTTATAAAACGTCGACGATGTTTCGTAACCCGGTAAAAAAACTAAGTCATCTTTGGGCAACAGGTAGATGGTAGGCCCACACACACCCGTACTAACGAGTAGGTGAACAGATGAGATGATTAATTTTAATTTACTAATTTCACAAATTTAATGTAAGACTAATCAAAAGACACGTTGACAGAGGGTGAGGTTATTTCATCTTTGTTCTACCTATGTGGCGCATCAGTTTGCACCCTAACACAAACAATTACCCATTCAGTTTATTACTTAAAATCGACTTCAATACTTTTTAATTCAATCCACCCAAAATTATATTATACGATCGATATTTGACTATTTTGCATAAATAAATTAAGACTAAGTTAGAAACGATAATTACAGGGTTAGTTATGGTTAGTTATGTTACTAAGACAGAAATAAATAATAAATAATAAAAAGAAAGGTTAGCAATACAGTTCTTTTGCACTCTCAACCTACATGTAAATTGGGACACCATCTTGGAGTTGTGTATGATTTTTAAATGTAGATTTAAAAAGAATAGTACGTCTTCAACGGTTTTAATTTTAAAAAAAAAAAAACATGTTTCTTCGTAGTTTGCAAAGGGAAGTTTTTAAATCCGAATTGTAAGTTCGTTACTAAGGAATTGCAATCCGAAAAATGTCATAGAAAGTTGCGATTCCTTATTTTCCGAATGTTTTACTGGTTGTTGGTATTGGTTGTCGGAGTTGGGAGAAAAACAAATGATAAAACGGCCTCCACACAACTCGAAAAAAAAAAACAAAAAGCAAAGTAAATGCTCGATATTGGTCTAGATTCAAGCGTGTTTTTGGGTTCGATTGGCTCAAGTTTTTCTGGCTATTGAGAGGCTAATAGGAGGTGTATAGGAGGGTTGTGATTCAGGGTATAAATAGAGAGGAGATAGAGGTGTTTGAATATGGTTTTAGGAGGGTGTGGCATCTCGATTTTCTGGGTTGTGTAGGGACTCTTTGATGCGTTTTTTGAGAGGTTTAGTTAGGGTTTGTTGAGAGCTTTACTTGGGAAATAAGATACGAGAATGAACAGGCCCGATTCTGAGGGTCGTCTGGAGGGGAGGTGGCCTAGGGCCCAAGTTAGAAAGGGGCAATTATCCTATAGGTTTTTAATAATATTAGGGAAAAAATATCTTATGTAGCAAAAATAAAACAATGGAATTTTGAGTAAGGCTATATAAGAATGAATAATATGTAGTTTACTTTGGATTTTTGTTTGATTCAAGTAAGTTTAAGTCATTGATTTTGTGTTTGGGTTATGTTTTTTTAAGTGTTTTTAGTTATTAGAAGCTCAATACTTGGCCAACATTTTTTGCAAGTTTAAAACTATTGTTAAAAACTACAAAATCATTTTTTAGCACTCAAAAATAGAAGCATGAATTTGGTGTTTCTAACTTTTACCTCTTACTTTATATTTAACACAAAAATGCCAAATTTGTATGTTGGAAACATTTGAATAAAATAAAAGAAATACTTATTTATTCATATTTTTTTATTGTTTACAAATAGAGACACATGGTATATTTTAACAATAATTTTTTTCATTTTTCATATGCTTAGGTAAAAACCCTCTAAAGAAAAACAGTTTTCTATAACAATGGCCATACACATACAATTTTTTTTAAGGAAATAACAACCTACGAAACTCATTTTCTTAATCGAGAAGAAACGTTTTGATTTTTTTTAAACAATAGCAAAACTCATAAAATTTTGTAAATAGCCGAAATTCCACTTGAAGTCATCAATGTCACAAAACGGTTAAATGGTCTAACAATTTTGTCAATCGAGAAAAAACGTTTATAAGACATTGAAGTTGATGTTATCATTAATGATTTTGCAGCTCAAAATGCTCATAAAAACATTTTTCTTATGACTACATTCTACCACGTGCAAACAACAGATTTTTAATAGAACTTATAATGTATGTTTAATTTTTTTTATTATACATTATATTTTTTAAAGGGACCCAATCTATTGTTTGGCCCATGGCCCTCGAAAACTTAGCACCGGGTCTGGGAATGAACAACAGGTTTTGTTTTTGAGCAGGAAACACGAGCACATACAACCGGGTCCAGATTTTTTAACAGGTTTTTGCTGCTGCTGTACAACAGGTTTCGTGAGTTTGCACAATGGTTTGGGAGGGTTTTTATTGATGGGTAAGCAAGGTAAATGTGGGGAGTAGAGCTATCAAAACTTGACCCGCCGAAAATTCGACCCGCCCAACCCGATATTTTAGGGGCAAAGACCGTAATTCTTGACCCACAACCCGAAATGCCCGAACCAGAAATGACCCGGTATTATTATAATATTAATATTTTTTATACTATATTTGATAAATTGAAAAATAATTATTTTAATATTTTAATTAAAAAAATTAATTTTTTATAAAATTTGTAGATTTAAATAATAAAATAATCATAAAAATAATTTTACTGTTATGAATTTCTAAATATAAGTGCGATAAATAATGAATATAACTATATTATTAATATTAAAAATTATTTAATTTTAAAAAATATGATTTTTTGTCTAAAAATTGATAAAATAAAGGGGTTGGATTGTTGGCTGGGTTATGAGCTGGCATAGTGGGCTAGGTAAGGATCTAAGATTGGGTCGAAATTATCAGTAAGTGGATTGTACCTCTGAGGTACTACCACATAGAATATAGTTTTTGAGTTTTACAATAAAGTTTTTGAGTATAGTATAGTTTTATTATAAAGTTTTTTGAGTTTATTAATTTAAACATTAAGCTCAAAAAAATTACAATAACACTCAAAAAACATCATATATAAGATATAAAATTTGATTTATAAACTTTAAAAGCTCGAAAAAAAATGCAAAAAAACTCAAAATCATACTAATCTGAGGTAGTACCTCCGATGTATAATTCTTTTTCTCCGAAATTACTTATCGCTTTCAAAATTAAGTCAAAAATTAATTTTAAACTTAATTTTAAATAAATAATGAGACGATAATTAAATAACGACATGACAAAATTGACTTATCAAGTCAAGCTAAAAATTCGAGTTTAAAAACCGCTTTAAACTCGAATTTATCTTCATTTAAAATTTAATTTAAAAATGAAATGGGAAGGATTAACAAATACGATTCATATATCAGATTATTGAAAATAAATATTTCGGATTTAAAAATAAGCAAAGAATTAATTTCTTAAAAATTAATTCGTCCCAAAAGTTTATTCGGCGAATAAACTATTAAAATTAATTTGAAAAAATTAAATTCATTTAAAACTCATTAAATTAATATAAATTCGCATTTACATCGTAAAACGAACTCCATTAATTTGTCGGTATGTATTTGATATTACATGCATCCCTTCATCATCGGATGTTGGATGAGAGTCTTATAAATTTAAGTATCGACAGATATAGGTACCTACATGTATCAAGGGATCATAATCCCTTCCATTTGTTATTTAAGTTGTATTTTGTATATAAGATTTCTCAAACTTAAGCCTTGGTTTTATGATTTATTGACATTCACGGTTACTTTTAATGTCTCTAAAATCTCGTAATTTTCACCGTAATGTTTCATTTATTTGAACATGCATTTCAGCACATTAGTCAATTATCTAGGATTAATCTTTAATTTTATTTTTTTCCCTCAAAACAAAAATGAGAAAAAAGGAACTATTAATGAAATATCACTATTATAAAAATATCTTATTAAAAAATAAATAATTAAATATATTCCATATTCCATACAATAATTGCATGGTATCTAAACTAGTCTTATACTATGATTTATTCTAGTGTAAAACAAATAAATTGCCTACTTATTAAAAGAATAAAAATCAAGCATCAAGCATTTATTCTAAACTTAAGTAGAATCAGTTAGTGCCACTAAAGATTTTCTTCAACTTCTTCACTTCTTTAGCATCCAATAAAGTAATCTTCTCAAGGATATTAGTCGGTAAATCGGTTGCAAACAAAGACGTGCTTGTAGTAAGGAATCCAGGGCTTGCGCTATTTAAGCTAACAAATGCAAGAGCAGGTTTTTTACCCACATTTACTTGGAAATGTAACATACCTTGTGGGAATATCATTATATCACCCTTATTTAACTGCTTATAGTAAACAGTGTAAGCTCCTGAAATAAACCCTGCTATGATTGGGCCATCAACAACTAAGATTAGCTCGGAAACTCGATGCGAGTGGAGCGGGACAACTCCACCCACACCGATGTCAAGCCGGAGCATTGAAAGGCCTAACCCGTTTAAAGCAGGAAATGTTCTGTCGATTGCAAAGGTCATACCGAGTTTGAAGATGTTCGACGTGTTCCCTGGGACACCTAAGGCCGAGTATACGAAGTCATCGACCGTTAAATTTGCCGGATTCCTACATGGAAATCCGGCTGGTCCGACTGGATAACTGAGGTCTGCGACGCAGAAATCGAGAACACTATTATCAGATGACACTGTTGAAAGGAGTAGAAGAAATGAAAATAAAAAGGTAACTTTCGGTAATTCCATCTTTTGAAAATGTTTTTTTTTTGTTAATGGAAAAATCTTTAGAAAATGTGGATGTGAGTGTTTAGGCTAATATGGGAGGTGCTATATATATATAAGATGTCAAAGGTCTGTACCATTAATTGTCGAGAGTTTAAGTTTCAAAATTTATTTCTAACTTAAACTCAAAGTCACGTTACATTGTCTCTCATTTAATTCCTGATTTAATGTGAAACTTCCTCATTTTTACTCTTTTATCTTAAATAGATGAACATTATTTCCTTCGGTTAAGATGTGGTAAAGATGTTAGTTTTCGTTCAAAAGAATTTAATGAAATGTAGTAATTTGCATTGGTTTTAGGTAAGTCATGTATAGTTTAATTTAGTTACTTTGAGTCTTTATGTGTTTGGCTTGATTAAATCTCTGGTTTTGAATCATAATACGAAGTTATCGATAAGAACAAGTCCTTATTTTGCAATATATTCATGATTTAAGTTGAATTTTAAAAAAAACTATCTAGTATATGACTTTACATCTGATGTTGTAATTCATCTTTATTTATTTCGTATATATTTTTGTTTTTAAATCTATAACGATCAATTTGTGACTTAATATAAAAGATCTTACGTGTAATGTATCTTGTCATATTTTTGATACATTTGCATTTAATACAGTTTAAAAATACACATACGATTTTATTTAATAAAATGAGTTGAACTACTTCCAAAGGTGATGGAAAATGAGATGACGACATCAGTTGTTACTCAAATTGAGCGACACCCATGATATTATTGTAA
>JAIUZE010024950.1:0-10685 GCA_022085475.1 Heliosperma pusillum | reverse complement strand
AGTTATCTTTATTTTTATCGCGTTTTGTAATAATTAGCAAGTGAGAAATATTAAAAAGTAAAATATTTAATTAAAAAGGTTTTTCATAAAATTACTATTTCTCACATGTTAGAAATTATAATACGAGATGGTAGTTTAAATTGATATCCGTTAAGTTAAACGGGTTTTCGTATGATTTTAATAATTCACATGTTAGAAATAGAATGACATAACATGAAATGAATGTGATATTCTTATGTTCAAGCCTCGAGGGCTAAGACTCTGTTTCTAGCCGGTTTGACCAAACGGGTTTGGTCAAACTAAGATCTAGTCAGCCCCGGTTGACTGATGACCCGGCGCGGGACTCGGGTCGGGGATTTGTCTTCAGGTAAGGTTTTATTTTAATGAATGAATGAATGAGCCTTAGTAGATATGAGGCGATATGATATTTGAATATGATTATATGCAATTAGTCACATGATAGGAAGTTTTCCCGTGACTGTTTGATTATATGGTTGGTGTCGTGTTGACTAAGTACCCATAGAGAATTATGCGTATATGGCGTCTTGACCATTCTAATTCTAAATGAGTATCTTGGACCATGACATTGATAGGCCTTACTATCTTTAACGAGTATATGTTCACTGCTTGAGAGCTTTTGTGTCCCGGTTTGGTGGATCTCCAAGTCGGGGCATGGCTGCCTTATTGCTTCCACTTTGGGAATGAAGCCAGCTTAAGTACTAGCCAACCCTTTGGTGGATCTCCTTAGGGTACTCATGTTGATGTTCATGGGTCTTGGATGCGATGGACTTCGAATTTCTCTAGGGTCTGCGCAGTCTAGGTTTAGGGTTGAGTCGTATCTTGGACATGTTTCTGAGAGGAACCTCTGAGCTAAGATATGTGCTTTGGATCTGGGCCATGTTATTAGTGTAACCGCTGAGCCTAGATGTGTGCTTGGTATTGGGGCCATGTTACTAGAGTGACCGCTGAGCCTAAATATTTAAGTATATCCTACCTCGTGGTATAGACTCGAGTTACAGAAGTCTTCTATTGACTGTCCTAAGAACTTATGCCTGTTTGTAGAAGTATTGGTCTTTCATGTTTGTATGATTCTATGAGTTTTAGACGGTGAGATGCAAGCCGGCTAAGATTGATAGAGTTTGGATTACCGATTGTTAACTGATTCACATGATTACGTGTTGATTAGGGTTTGAGTGTATCATGGCCATGTTTCTGAGAGGAAACTCTGAGCTAGCATACCAGCTTCCCTACCTCGAGTTATAGTTTATTATCGGTTTCACATGATAGCTTTCACATGCTAGGTTATTTGTTAGTTATCTGTTTCATAACATGAAAAGCATATCATATATGTTAAAGTTTTGTATTGTCCATATACATTGCTTTTATGTTCTTCATGTTTTATTAAACTTGACATTTCGTGGCTGGGAGGACTCGGAGTTACTCCCCACTGACTGTGGCTTCCGTGTTTATATTTAATGCGGTCGAACAGGTGGTGAATGCATATTTGGGGTACATTGACGAGCTAGCGAGCGAAGTATTTACCTTGGACCTATATTCGGTTCTTAGATTGTATATTATTATACACTCTTTTATTTCCGTATTTATACGGGAGATATGTCTCCCGTCTTGTATAATTTCTTATGTATAATATTATTTTCCTTTTGTTATGACCCTTTTTATTTATGACACCTTTGTTTATGTATTTAAATTATTTTTTTTTCTTTCCGCAAATTTGAGGGTGTCACAGTTGGTATCAGAGCATTTTTGCTCCCGACGCACGTTTGTGTACCCTTGTATAAAAAACTTGACCTTAATAAAATAATAAACTTGTGAGATAGAATGGTAGGAGGGGTAGATTAGGATTATGTTGTAGTCTCTTTGTGCTTGCTAAATGATAAGTACTAATCTGTGTTTTCTTTTGCAAGATGCCTCCGAGAATTGATAACACGATCTTTGCAGCTCTTACTGTTATTATTCAGAATCAACAAAATCAGCAAAATCAACAAGCCAATCCTATTCCTAATCCTATTCCCGACCGTGAGAGACACGGGAGTTATACGTGGGTTGCTTCACAACTATCTAGGAGCCAAGCCAAAACCTATGATGGTGAAGGGGATCCCGTCAAACTTTCTGAATGGATTCGAGAAATGGAGAAGAACTTTTCTCGTTATGATGTTCTTGAAGCGGATAAAGTCCGTCTTGCTTCCCACTTCTTAGTGAAGGAAGCTGATCAGTGGTGGTCACTTACTGGCCCTACTTCTAAGTTAGAACCAGATTTTGGGTGGACTCGTTTCCGTGAACTATTGGAGGCGAGGTTCTACCCGGATGAATTAAGACTGCAGAAACTGAAAGAATTCATGGACTTCAAACAAGGAGTTCTCTCAGTTCAGAAGTTCACAACCAAGTTCAACGAGTTGGCTAATTATGCCACTCGGCTTATTTCAAGGGAGGAAGACAAGGCCTTCTTTTATCTAGGAAAGCTTTCTCCTCAGATAAAGGGCAAGATTAGTAGGGGTGCTACTTCTTTTATTTCTATCTACAATGATGCCATATGGGCAGAGAGTTCTATTCGGGAGGTTGCCGACGAGGCTCGTTCCTCGTATGTTGCTCCTAATTCTTATGGCAAAAGACCATTATTTCCTTTATCTCGACCTTCCTTTTCTCCCTCTTTTCCAAACAAGAGGAGAAACTTTCAGAGTGGACAAGCAAATCAGAGAAACCGTCCATTCGTTCCGCGCAACAACAACGATCTTAAGGGTCGTATTTGTTTTAGGTGCGAGATGCTTAGGCATCCCGGTATGGGCTGTTTCAACAAGCCAATTGTATGCTATGGCTGTCAGAAACCGGGACACAAAGCTAATGTATGTCCTTATAGGAAGAAGATAGCTTCTACACCAGCTATTTCTGGGAGACCGAGGGGTCGAATTTTCATCGTGAGCCGCGCTGAGGCCGATGCTCACCCAGACATTGTAACTGGTATGTTTTCAATTTAAGAAATACCGTGTTTAATTTATACGTGAACTTCTTTGTTCTTTAGTTCAATAAGACTATCCGATAAATTACCTCTCAAAGCTTCAGTTGGAGAAAGTACTCCTATATCTTTACCGTCCGGAGATGTGTTTTCATGCTCTTATCTTTATTCGGACATTCCTATATCAATAAACGGATCTAATTTTCCGGCTAATATCTTTCTTTCTTCCCTCTTTCTATTCGATTTATTCTTTTGAATATTTCGTTCCTTCTATCGAGTATCATCTCTTATAGATAAATTATTAGAAGCTTTAGTTACAAATTTTAAGCGTAAATAGTAGAGTTATTACCTTTACTATAAAATTTTTTGAACTAAAAGTTTTGGAGATGTTTTATGATTTCAAGTATTTTCCCGTCACAAAGGAGTGTTGAGCCTACGTATTGGAGACGTTCGATAAAACTAGTTCTTTCTCATTATTGATGCCGAAACTGTATTATTTTCAGTCCTTTGATTTAGGGACGATTGATGTTCTTAATATAGACGGGACAATCTTCCGCGGCCCCCATTGATAAGAGACCCTATATTTTATTTACAGCTAGTTTTAACAGTTTGAAATAGACCTACATATATGTTACTTTCCTTCTTCTAAGTTTCGAGGACGAAACTTTTTAAAGGAGGGGTGATTGTAACAACCCGAAAAGTACCCAATTTGCTTAAGCAATAGCTTATGGATACTTTTCAGTAGAACTTAAGTTTTTAATATAGGAATTTTTGTTCCGAGTCGTATTTTGAAATTCCGCGTTCGTATTTGGAATTTATGAGAGATTTCATGAAAAGACCGTTTTTGGTCATCTTTGACTTTTCTTGACTTTTTTTAGTCGTCTTTGACTTTTTATTGACTTGAAAGTCGTCATTGACTTTTCTTTGACTTTTAAGTCGTATTTACTTTTATTGACTGTTACGTAAGCATGACTTTTTCTGACTTTTTAGTCAACTTTTTTGACTTTCGTTGACTTTTCCGACTCGTCTCGAATTTAAGAACGAAATATATTTGAAAAATAATAAATTTAATTTATTTTATTAAGATTTATCGGAATTTATCGTAATTTAATATAATTATTTTGAATTTATTCTGAATTTAAAGAATAACTTTTACGGTTTTAACCGAAAGTCATTTAACTATTCCCGGGTCAACTTAAGTCCCGAAACCCGACTTTGACATGAGTCACACGCGCCATGTCACTTTTTTTCCACTCATATTAGATCTTTTAATTAATATGATTAAACTAATAAAAATATCTAAGATATTTGTAACTTTATCGGTCTGTCAATTTAAACTCCGCAAATCGCTTAAAAACAGACCCGATTTCTCACCATTTCACACGTCTCCTTGTCCTCTCTTTCACCTTGATATTTTCCTTTCTTTTCATTATAATAACATAATATCTTGATATTTAGTTCAATTAACTTAATCGCTAATTATATTTAATCGATTACCGTAATATAATTATTAAACGCGAGTCAATTCCGTAACAACAATTTCAAAATCCGACTTCCTAATTCCTCTATATTTACACGGCCCTCACTCACCACATACTCACTAACAACTTTTCATTTTACAATAAATCAAATTAAGATCAAATGAATCGTTCTTCATCGTTCTTCATTTGTTCTTGAGCGTTCTTCATCCGTTCTTCGTCGTTCTTGAGCAAAATCATCATAAAACCTTCATTTCTTAATTAAATCCGTCCTAACTTATATTTCTAAAACCTCCTCTTCGCTCTCCATCTTCAAGTACGGTTTTATTTCAAATCCGACAAAATCGTTTTCAACATTTAATTATGGAAAATCAAGTTTAAGTTCTAATAATGTTTTTCTTGTCATTTCTTATAGGGGAAGATGTTGAAGACGAGTTTGGTGACTCGTATATTTTAGGAGAAGACTAGAAGACGGGATTCTTAGTTCTTAGTTCTTATATTTTGGTGCTACTTGATTTTGTGCTAGCTAAGGTAACGATTCCGAGTTACTCGACGAATCAATGTTACATACTTTAGTTAGTGTTTATGATTTACGGTTTTTAATTAGTAACATGATAAGTAATCGTTTTTATCATGTGGTATGAATTTATAAACATGTTGGTGTTCTTGACATATATTTATGATTTCTTAATAATCATGATTTTAATATGCATGATGGTTGAATTGGATGTTAAAATGGTTGTTGATTAATTAAAACATGTTGGAAATAATTTGTGTTTGTTGTTGTGGGAACCGGTTTTGGGGCTGTTTAGGGGGGCGGTTTAGGGGCTGTGAACCGGACAAAACCAGCCGGTCCAGGCCGGTTCAGACCCGGTCTGGGTTGGTCCATGGTGGGTCCGGGTTTTGGTCTTTGGGTTGTGTCGATACTTGGTAGTTATGTTGTTTTTTTGACGGGTTTTAATTATGTTAAAGCATGCGGGAAATAATTAGAAACGGTTTTTAGTAAAGTCGATAAAAAGGCCCAAAACAGCCCAAACCAGCCCGTGGGGCCCAGTCCAGGCCCATGTGTGTCTCGGCCCAAAATCAGTCGTGGGTCCCACCTTGGGACTTGTGACGGTTTTTGAGTTATCGTTATTTTTATCGCGTTTTGTAATAATTAGCAAGTGAGAAATATTAATAAGTAAAATATTTAATTAAAAAGGTTTTTTCATAAAATTACTATTTCTCACATGTTAGAAATTATAATACGAGATGGTAGTTTAAATTGATATCCGTTAAGTTAAACGGGTTTTCGTATGATTTAATAATTCACATGTTAGAAATAGAATGAAATAACATGAAATGAATGTGATATTCTTATGTTCAAGCCTCGATGGCTAAGACTCTGTTTCTAGCTGGTTTGGCCAAACGGGTTTGGTCAAACTAAGATCTAGTCAGCCCCGTTTTGACTGATGACCCGTCGCGGGACTCGGGTCGGGGATTTGTCTTCAGGTAAGGTTTTATTTAATGAATGAAGGAATGAGCCTTAGTAGATATGAGGCGATATGATATTTGAATATGATTTATGTGCAATTAGTCACATGATAGGAAGTTTTTCCCGTGACTGTTTGATTATATGGTTGGTGTCGTGTTGACTAAGTACCCATAGAGAATTATGAGTATATGGCGTCTTGACCATTCTAATTCTAAAGGAGTATCTTGGACCATGACATTGATAGGCCCGTACTATCTTTAACGAGCATATGGAGTTTGTCGCTTAATAGCTTTTGTGTTCCCGGCTTGATGGATCTTCAAGTCGGGGCATGGCTGCCATGGTTTCCACTTTGGGAAATGGAGCCAGCTTTAGTACTAGCCAACCCCTTGATGGATCTTCTTAGGGGTACTCATGTGATTGTATCATGGGTCTTGGATGCGATGGATCTTCGCATTTCTCTAGGTCTGCGCAGTCTAGGTTTAGGGTTGAGTCGTATCTTGGACATGTTATTAGGGTAACCTCTGAGCTAAGAGATGTGCTTTGGATCTGGGCCATGTTATTAGTGTAACCGCTGAGCCTAGATGTGTGCTTGGTATTTGGGCCATGTTATTAGCGTGACCGCTGAGCCTAAATATTTAAGTATATCCTACCTCGGGGTATCGAATCGCGTTACAGATACAGAAGTCTTCTATTGACTGTTCTAAGAACTTATGCCTGTTTCTAGAAGTATTGGTCTTTCATGTATGTATGATTCTATGAGTTCTAGAAGGTGAGATGCAAGCCGGCTAAGATTGATAGAGTTTGGATTACCGATTGTTAAATGATTCACATGATTACGTGTTGATTAGGGTTTGAGTGTATCATGGCCATGTTACATGGTAACCTCTGAGCTAGCATACCAGCTTCCCTACCTAGTGTTATATTTTATTATTGGATTCACATGATAGCTTTCATATGATAGGTTATATGTTAGTTATTTGTTTCATAACATGAAACGCATATCATATATGTTAAAGTTTTGTATTTTCCCATATACATTGCTTTTATGTTATTCATGTTTCATTAAACTCGACATTTCGTGGCTGGGGAGGACTCGGAGTTACTCCCCACTGACTGTGGCTTCCGTGTTTATATTTAATGCGGTCGAACAGGTGGTGAATGCATACATTGGGTACATTGACGAGCTAGCGAGCGAAGTATTACCTTGGACCTTTATTCGGTTCTTAGATTGTATATTATTATACACTCTTTCATTTCCGTATTTATACGGGAGATATGTCTCCAGTCTTGTATATTTCTTTTGTAGAATTTTATTCCGTATTGTAACGAACCTGTTTATTATGTAATGACACCTTCGTATTGTATTCGTATCTTTTATGTATTTAAAATAATTTTTTTCTTTCCGCAAATTTGAGGGTGTCACAGTTGGTATCAGAGCTATTTTGCTCCCGACGCACGTTTGTGTACCCTTGCATAAATAACTTGACATTAATAAATAATAAACCGTGAGATAGAAGGGTAAGATGGGTAGATTAGGATTTATGTTGTAGTCTATTTGTTTATGCTAATTGTTAGGAGTAACTTAATTTGTTTTGTCTCTTATGAAGATGGTTGGACCTCGTGTAGAAGAGATCATTGTTAGTGCCACCCAGGTCCCTCCTCATAAAGAAGACAATTGCCAAGGAGGCTATGCTTGGGTGGCTAGCCAAATTGCTAGGAGCAATATTACGCCTTATGGTGGAATATGTGTTACCTAGAAGGAGTATCCTCTACCGAAGATTTGAAGATTTATAAAGCCGAATTGAAGTGAATTCTTTCTTCATCTGCGAATTCTCTCGTCCTTATAATATTATGCCCTCTTCTTTCTATATAGGTGCTTCTTTCTCTTCCAACCTATTTGCCTCTTGGAAATTTCTCTAGATAGTTCCTCCATCTTACTATTGGTATCCTTACCTCCCTCTGGTAACATTTTATGGATGTCATACCCATTTGTTTGAGGTATATTATACTTAGTCGGAAGAACTTTGAATTTTGTGGAATATGAGTGTTAGTTAGAATGAGCTTGTGATTCGAGGAAATAGTATAGATCTAATTTCACCATATGGTGGGAGAGTGGGTATCCTTGAGGAAAGTGTGGTAAGGTATGTCTAATGATTTTAATGCTTGAAGCTTGTCATGACTTGTGTGTAAATAGTTCATGATATTCGAAGGTGTAAAGTTGAATGAGTTGGCTATTACTTCTTAACTCAGTAGTAATTTAGTCTTTTGGACTTAGAAATTTAGTATTGGTTTGAAGACCATGCTTATGATATGTCTATTCTGGAGTAAATAAGAAGTTTCGAATATGGTAACTAACCATCCTATTAAGCTAGTTCCGTGTTTAGATAATTATGAGGATTTGAGGATAAACTTAGGATGAAATTCTCCTAGTGGTTTTAAAATATGAAAGCTTGAAGTTGCAATATCTTTTGAGGATCGCAATAAGCTTAATAATAGTGGTAGTTATGGTTTGAAAGTTGAGTGATTTTTAATGTTACTTGGGAATTTGTTGTCGTTAAATGTGGGACCCTAACGGGAATAAATACTTTGTGGAATTAGGATATGATGACTACTTGAGGAATATCGACATAAGCGAAAACCGATGTATTAATAATTTGGAAAAAATAGATAAATCGATTACGGTCGCATTGCCCGATGTTTGGCAAAAGTGAAGTGAATCGAGTTTTGTGTGACTAAATCTCTTTGAGGTTTCGAGATTTAACTTTTGAGGATGAGAAGGTTTATTGTAAATAATTTGAGTAATGAATTTTAGGAATAAATTGGATTAAAGGATTTCATAGTAAGTCCTTTACTTGGTGGTTGTTAGCGGTTTTATTTCTTTAATTATAAATATTTTGATGGTGATTTCCAATATTAGTTTCGATGGACCTTAGAAGATTTTTATTGAATTGGAATAATTGGGAGTTGCTACTCGGTGTGGCATGCTTATGAAATATCTTGGTAGGAATCCGATGATTGAAATGTTGAGGATGTATTGCACTCTCTTGAGGACTAGTTTACTTGTACAATTAGTATTGTCGAATTACTGTCGACATTAGAATTTTCATAGAGGGAAGATAGTATTGGGGTTCATCCTTCGTTCTTCTTTATTCTTTCCTTCTTTCTTTCTTCCTTCTTTCTTTTCGATTTATTCTTTCGAATATTTCGTTCCTTCTATCAATTGTCATCTCGTATAGATAGGATATTAGAAGCTTAGTTAGAAGTTTTAGGTATAGATAGTAATGTTATTACTTTTACTATAGAATTTTTTGAATTAAAAGCTTTTATAAATGTTTTATGATTTCAAGTATTTTACCGTCAAGGAGTGTTGAGACTTGTTATTGGAGACGTTCGATAACTAGTTTTCTCATTAATTGACGCGAAATTGTATCTTTTGAGTCTTTGACTTGGACGATGAGATTCTTGACTGCAGACGAGAATCTTCCGCCCCATTGATAAGACCATGTATTTTTATTACAAGTATATTTTAACAGTTTTGAAATAGCCCTACATATATGTTACGTTCCTTCTTCTAAGTTTCGAGGACGAAACTTTTTAAAAAGGAGGGGTGATTGTAACAACCCGAAAAGTACCCAATTTTTCTAGTAAAAAATATTTACTAACACTTTCAGTAGAACTTAAGTTTTTAAAATAGAAACTTTTGTTCCGAGTCTTATTTTGAAATTCCGCGTTCGTATTTGGAATTTCTGAGAGATTTCATGAAAAGACCGTTTTTAGTCATCTTTGACTTTTCTTGACTTTTAAGTCGTCTTTGACTTTTCTTGACTTTTGGAAAGTCGTCATTGACTTTTCTTGACTGTTAAGTCGTCATAAACTTTTTCTTGACTTTTAAGTCATCTTCGACTTTTCTCGACTTTTCAGTCAACTTTACTTCCGTTGACTTTTCCCGACTCGTCTAATAAGTATGAAGACCGAAATTTATTTAAAAAAAATAAATTTTTGATTTATTTTTATTTAGATTTATTAAGATTTATCATAATTTAATATAATTATTTTGAATTTATTCGGAATTTAAAGAATAACGTTTACGGTTTTAACCGAACGTCATTTAACTATTCACGACTCATCGTAAAGCGCGAAACAAAATCGAAACTCGACTTTGGCATGAGTCACACGCGCGTGTCATCGATTTCCACTCACAATTAGATATTTTAATTATTTTGATTAAACTAATCAAAATATCTAGATATTTATTAACTTTATCGATCAGTTAACGAAAATTACGCAAATCGTTTACAAAACTGATACGACAGTCACCATACCACACGGTTTTCTAGGTCCTCTAATAGGACTAGATATTTGTCTTTCTTTTGATTATAATATCATAATATCTAGATATTTAGTTGAATTAACTTAATCGTTACTTATATTTAATCGATTACCGTAAAATAATTAATAAACCTGAGTCAATTACGTAACAACAATTTCAAAACCCGACATCCTTTTCTCTCTATATGTACACGGCACCCACACCACTCTTCACTCACTAACAACTTTTCATTTTTCATCAAATCAAATTAAGATCTAAATATCACTTTCTTTATCGTTCTTCAATTGTTCTTCGTGTTCTTCAATTGTTCTTCATCGTTCTTGAGCAAAACCTTCATAAAATCTTCATTTCTTAATTAAATCCGTCCTAATTTATATTTCTAGGATCTCCTCTTCGCTCCCCATCTTCACGTACGGTTTTATTTCAATTCCG
>JAIUZE010024949.1:0-11988 GCA_022085475.1 Heliosperma pusillum | reverse complement strand
AACTACATGGATGCAATTTTGTTTATTGATATGAGAAGAGAGCTAATTTGAATTAACTCGCATTTGGATGCTTGGGGGAAAACTTTGGATTCAAGGAAATTTTATTTGGATTTTCAAAGTGGGGTAAGGGACAATATTCAACTCATGAATGCCTAAGAATGAATGAAATTCATCAAAATGCATATGCTCAAGGGAGTGAAGTGGTCCACTTACTCATGCCCACAAGGGAAGCTTGTCAATTTTGCCTCCGCTTTGCATCATCGTTGCTCAAAGCCCGGAGCAACTTATCAAATTCTTGAGCAAACCCCATAAACAAGCACAAGTAAACGACAATGGGGCTCAAAGAATCATACACCGGTAAACACAACCCAAGCTCAATCGACTCTTCACCGTCTTCTTCGTGGTACAAAGTAGGAGATGTTGGTAAAATATAGCTAGACTCACATGGCAACTCTCCACACCCCTTGGTAATTTTGGGTGGCTTATCGTGGTAGACGGGAGGGGTAAAGAGTGTGAAAACACTCACCCTCTCAATAGGATCAAGAAGCAAGGGTATAGAATGCTTCAAAGTGGTAGATGAAGGAGGAAGCAAGACCTCTACTTCACCGTTTTCTTCATCAAGGAGAGATTTTCTCAAGCAGTTTTCCCTCATGGCCTCTTCAATTTCATCAACTTGGCTCTCCCAACTAGAGGAGGAGTCAATGAGCCAAGGATCACCTTCAAGAGAGCTTATATCAAATGGAATTGGAGAATTCAAATACGTTTCAATTTCATCATCAATAAGACAATATATCTCATTCTCCCTAGAGCTCTCCAAAGCTACAACACCAAACAAGTCATCACTTACATCACTCTTCTCTTTTCCCAAACCACCAACAATGTCTTCAATGACATCCACCGAGTAGACACTTTCCACCATCGGCTTGGACAAAGCCTCCATCAAGGAGAAATCAATTTTGCTCTCACCAACATTAAAGGAGAGGTGCCCTTCCTTGACATCAATAATGACACCTCCGGTTGCCATGAATGGTCTCCCAAGGATGATGGCAGTTTGTTGGTTTTCGGGGATGTCCAAGACCACAAAGTCGGCGGGGATGTAGATATTACCCACTTTGACCGGGATATCTTCAAGAATTCCCTTAGGATATTTGACCGAGCGGTTGGCAAGTTGTATGGTCATAGAAGTGGGTCTCAAATCTTCAAGGTCAAGCCTTTTTGCAAGGGGTAGAGGAAGGATGCTAACACTAGCTCCTAGATCACAAAGAGCTCTTGAAATCGGAATATTTCCCACCACGCAAGGTATAGAAAAGCTCCCTGGATCTTGAAGTTTTTTAGGCATGTTATTCAAAAGCACCGCACTACACTCTCCCGTCAAGGCTACAAGCCCATCATTGGTTATGCTCCTCTTTTTGGTCAACACCTCCTTAAGAAATTTGGTGTAAAGTGGCATTTGGCTCGCCACCTCGGTGAAAGGTGATGAGGCTTCAAGCTTCTTTAGCATTCCCACAAACTTCGCAAATTTCTTCTCTTTACTCACGACCTTGGGCCGGTTGGGAAAAGGTAAAGGAGGTGTGTAATTTTGGGTCACATTTGGAGGAGGTTGGGTGATTTCATCTTCACTAGGGTAATGGTCTTCCACCATCTTACCCTTCAACTTTCTCTTTTCATTGGAACTCATGGGTTTTTGAGGATTTTTCAACTTGTTCTCTCCCACCAAAGTGATAGCATGTAATTGTTGGTGATGTGGTGGGCCATCCTTAGGGTGGGAGCCTTGGATTGGTAGGACATGTTCCCCTTTTTGAACGGTAATGGGTTCTTGGTTGGCCAAGTAGGAATCAAAATTTCTTTGTTGAGCTTGAACATTAGAAATGTCGGATCTCAAGAGCTTGATCATTTGTTCCGTATTTGCCTCACGTTGCATGGCCCTATTCTCCATACCCTTCAAAATTTGTTCAATGGAAGAGTTGGATTGTTCATTTGAGGGGGGTGGTTGTTGGAAATTTTGGGGATTGTGATTGTTGTGTTGATTTCGGTTGTTGTTGTTTCTTTGGTCTCTAAATGGAGGAGGGACATAGGATTGGTTGCTTTGTTGTGAAAATCTCCTAGAGTCGGAATTTTGGCCTTGGTTATTGTTGTTGTAAGACCTTGGGTAGTCGGGTTTAGGTGGTGGTTGGTATTGAGGGGCTTGATATTTGGGGTCCAAGGTTTGACCCTCATAGGAAATCCTCGGGTCTTGATTGGGAAAAGCCCGGTAGAAGGTTTCATGGCGTTGATAGGAATAACTTGGTTGATCTTGCAAAGAATAGCAATCTTGTTGAACATGGTCATCTTTTGGAAAGGATGGGCACAAGTCATATGTGTGGCCGACACCACCACATGTGTCACAGATAGGTTGTTGAGAATAGGTCCTTGGAGGAGACCTTGGTTGCTCAAGATAGAAGACCCTAGCATGACTAGGTCTCTCCCCTTGGATATGGTGAATTTGGCCCTTGCCTCTTTCCAATCCCAAATTATCAAACTTCTTGGATAGCTCACCAACTTAAGTTTTGTCTCCAATTCAAGCCTACTAGGCCCCTCACTCTTACCTTCGCTCTCTCTTGAACCATAGCTATTCTCCATCTCGGAGATGTTTTGAATCATCTCCGTGATTTCGGCGTTGTTCATCTTATCGAAATTTCCCCCGGAGGCCGCCTCTATCATGTCTCGAAATCTTTGCTCTAGAGTTTGAAAGAAGATTTGAGTAGTCAACCATTTCGGGATACCATGGTGAGGGCAAGAGGTTAGAAGATCTCGAAACCTCTCCCAAGCTTCACTCAATGTCTCATATCCTTTTTGTTTGAAAGTTTGTATCTCATGTCATATTCTTGCGGTTTTTGAGGGGGGGGGGGGTAGAATTTGGTGATGAAGGCTTTTGAGAGACTAGCCCAAGTGGTGAAAGTTCCGGGTTCATGGGAATTTAACCATTTCTTTGCATTTTCCTTCAAGGAGAAAGGAAATAACATGAGTAAGATTTGGTCTTCGGTGATCCCATTCCTCTTGATCGTTCCCACCTTTTCCTTAAAGCTTACCAAGTGCTCATGAGCATCCTCATTCTTCAACCCATGAAAGATGTCTTGTTGAATGAATGAGATGACATGATGACGGAGTTCAAAAGTGTTGAGAACAATAGCTCCGTAGTTAATGGCCGAGCAAGACCGATTAGGGTCCGGCCTATTGTAATAGCCCATGGGTTGGTCCGCCATTTCTTGTACGAAAGGGTTGTTTGTTGGTGAGTTTGGTGGAAGTGGAGAATTTGGTATTGTGGGTGAAAGGGTGTTGTTGGAATTTTGTGAGGGAGTGGGTGAATTTATGGGTGATGTGTTTATTGGAATGTTTGTGGGTATGATGAGGGGTGGTAAGGTGGGAGGTGGTGTTTGTGAGGTTGAAGTCTCAATTGTGGGAGGTGGAGTATTTATGGGGGTAAGGATGGGTGAAGATCTTCTTAAAGAAGCAAGTGCTTGTCTTCTTCTTGCCCGTAAAGTCTTCTCAATCTCTCGATCAAGCGGGAAAAGAGGTCCGATGAAACACCTACTCATGCACTCAAAGAAAGATCAAATAGTCCTAATGCAAAGAGATGCACTAGGAAAAAATGGAAAATCAAACAAATAAAGGTGAACTAAGCCTAAAATCAATTAAACTATCTTATCCAATATCGCCGTCCCCGGCAACAGCGCCATTTTGACGCGGGGTTAGTCGCCCTCCCCCGGTTCAAACAAATACTTGTAATACTCAATACCAAACTAATTAATGTAGTAGGGTAAGGAGGTCGATCCCGAGAGACGGTGATTATGGTTCTAAGGCGGTTTAATCAAATTCTAGTTTAGTTCTAGCAATTAGCAAGTTGAAGAGGATTAAAGATAAACTAGACTAACAAGAAGGCAAAGATGCGATGTAAAACAATAATTAAAAGGAACTAGGGTGGATGGGTTCATTAATGCAAGCATAGGTCAATTATGGTGGGGGTTAGGACTAGTCTAAATATAGTCTAAACATGTCTCCACCTCTCGGTGTAAGACGGATTAAAGGGCAAGCCTCCAACTCTCGATGCGAGACGAGCCCTAGTCTAAGGTTCGATTGGGTTCTCGCCCTAACCTCTCCCTAAACATCCAACACACACAACAACAATACAAGTCCAAGCTCTCACTCAAACTAGCAATAAAACATGAGAAAGACTCAAATTACTCATTCAAGCATTTCAACAAACACCTTGTGTGCACAAAACAAGTAGACTACCAAAAGACTTAATCTTTATGCCCAATTACCATAATCAACCCATAAGCTCACATTAAATCCCCCATCTTCCCCTAGTCTAACACTACTCACTCATACTAATGATGAAGAACATTAAAGACGAAAACTTTGATATGAAACAAACAAGAGAAGACATATTCAACATGAGAACTAAGTAAATAAACAAGAACAAGTAATTAAAAGACAAGTAATGTAAATAAATATGAAAATAAAGAGGAAAGATTGAACCTTTACCGATTAACAAAGACGAGACGGAAAAGTTACGAACTTGAATAAAAACCCGATCTTTCGATCTTAATCTTCATACAAAATCCGAGTGAAGTAAACTATTACAAATTTTGGGGAAGAATTAAAGGAAGAAATTAACTAAGAAAATCTAATCTAGTGAGACAGGTTTTTCTTCTAGTGAGACGGTCTAAATTCTATCTCTAAAAATATCTCCTAATATATTACGTACTCCACTAACTAATGGAACATTCATTTAATAAAAAAAATGGTGGGCTCCTTCTTTTTCTTTGTTTTTGACCTTCCTCCGTCCCTTTCCCAGTTCTTTCTGCTTTTTTGGACTTTTGTCCGTCCTTTACTCTTCCTTTCTTCCCGCAACATGAATGTAGGTGGTCCCAGCCGGTCGGACCGGCTGCCGGTGGTCCTGACCGGCTGGAGGCCACTGCTCTTTCCTCCGCCTTCGTTGCTCTTCCTCTCTTCCAATGACGTCCCAGCCGGTCGGACCGGCTGCCGGTGGCCCTGACCGGCTGGAGGCTACTGTTCTTTCTCCGACTTTTTTCCCTTTGCGCGTGACCCAGCCGGTCTTGCCGGCTGCCGGTTGGTCCGACCGGCTGGAGGGTGCTGCTACTTCCGTCTTTTATCTTCTCTTCTTTTTTTTCTTCTTTTCTTTCTTTTTCTTTTTCTTTTATTTCTTTTCCTTTTCTTCTTCTTCATTTGTTTTGTGACGGTTTCTCGAATTTCATCCCGTCTCGTTCTTGTCTCGGCATATTCCTTATAAATTGAGACGGAATTAAATAGTATGTGAGTACACGGGATAAGGGTTAAAACACGATAAAACCGACGCTAAATTAAGCTAATTACGCTAAAACATAAGAGAATAAAGAGGGGAAACGATCTAAAATAATCGTATATCAAACCTCCCCACACTTAAACATTACTCGTCCCCGAGTAAGTAAGTGAGCAAAAACACGACCCTTATTTAAATAAGCTAAACTAAACTACTAGAATCCGATGAAAGGCAATTAACGGGCCTTCTCCGTCCCTTCAACTCACAACGAAATACAATGAGGTATGTACTCCCTTGCAAGGCAAGTGGGGGCTTGCGGAAAATTTGCGATGCATCCAAATGATAAGCATGTAAGACCATGACAAGAATGCACCGAACAAAAGAATAGTCACACGCCTCATCCTTGTGTCGACGATATCTATAAGGAAAACCGTCTAAATAAATGCATGATCCTTATTGGCCACTAGTATCATAAAGCATGGAAAAGTGTTCGCCTCTTAGCGGTGCAAGACTAATGAAATTTCGAGTCCCGTCTACTATTAGCTTGGTCAAGAGCGATAAAATGGAAGATGGAAATGAGATCCCCGTGACGTTATTAAACACAATAGCATATAGAATTCACGTTTCTCAACTAAATGAGACACAAGGGTCGTCCCGTCTCACTATGCAACTCAAGGGTAATTGATCCAAGAAGGGTTAAAGGAAAAAGAGATTTGAGTCTTATTGCTTGGAATTTTTTTTTTCATTTCTCCATTTTTTTTTCTTCTTTTGGTTTTCTTTTCTTTCTTTTTGAGTTGCATTTTAATTTGCAATTTTTGACATTATAGCATATGGTTTCCGTCAAGGACACGCGGTCGGAACCAACAATAGGGGTATCCCCACCGTAGTGGCATCGAGTGGTACCCAATATGTGGGCCCACTAGAATCCCTAGAAGTTCCGTTTTGCATTTCCTCGACGAAAACAAGAAAACACGATACTTGACTCAAAGTTTTTGGCTTGTTTGCGTTGTTTCCTTTTTGTGAGTAGAATTGGAAGAACAATGAATCAAGGTTGGTTGCATAGTAAGACGGTCACCTAAGAATTCTTTCAACTAACGGAGTATTCACATCAATTGGGGTTGTCGAGGTGGAGTAAGTGCAAACTCATGACTTGTCATTAGTAGACGGGTCAAAACTCATTAGAAATACACAACCTAGGGCGTCCAAAATTCCACGATTAAGATGAACACTTTATGAATGAAAAAGTAGCTAGAAGGGATTATGCATATTTAACAAGTTTTCCAAATAGACAAATTATAAAACCAATTTCCTAAATGCAACTATATGCCGTGATGCAATCTATATATACACCTAAATGCAAATGCTCTAACCGACTATATGACACACAAGCTAGTGCTATCTCCTAACAACACACAAGTGGCACACATGCCAATCAACAAAATCCACAACATCGTCATCAACACATCCCGTCCTCCTCAAACAAGTAAGAAGAAGAAGAGATAAGGAAGAAGAGAATTGGAAAGATCTCACCATAGCGTCTTCATTTTCCTTATTTCGTGCTTCTTATGACGTGGGGTGCACCTATATGTTGAGATAAGAGGAAGCACACAACAATATATACAACATAAACTAATTTTTAGGATTTTTTTCAAATTTTTCAAATTTTTAAATTTTTGAATTTTTCAAAATTAAACTATATACACTAATCTCCTCCCCACACTTAAATCGGACATTGTCCTCAATGGTCCAAAAGCTAGGAGGGGAAGAGCAAACTAAATGCAAAAACATTTTTTTGAGTTTTTCAATAGCAAGAAAATGTAAATGACAATGCAAAAAGTGAAATAAATCTAAAATAAATGCAAGCTAGCTACATGGATGCAAGTTTGTTTATTGAAATGAGAAGAGAGCTAATTTGAATTAACTCGCATTTGGATGCTTGGGGGAAAACTTTGGATTCAAGGAAATTTTATTTGGATTTTCAAAGTGGGGTAAGGGACAATATTCAATACATGAATGCCTAAGAATGAATGAGATTCATCAAAATGCATATGCTCAAGGGAGTGAAGTGGTCCACTTACTCATGCCCACAAGGGAAGCTTGTCAATTTTGCCACCGCTTTGCATCATTGTTGCTCAAAGCCCGGAGCAACTTATCAAATTCTTGAGCAAACCCCATAAATAAGCACAAGTAAACGACAATGGGACTCAAAGAATTATACACCGGTAAAATCAACCCAAGCTCAATCGACTCTTCACCGTCTTCTTCGTTGTATAAGGTAGGAGATGTTGGTAAAATATAGCTAGACTCACATGGCAACTCTCCACACCCCTTGGTAATCTTGGGTGGCTTATCGTGGTAGACGGGAGGGGTAAAGAGTGTGAAAACACTCACCCTCTCAAGTGGATCAAGTGGCAAGGGCATACAAGGCTTCAAAGTGGTAGGTGAAGGAGGAAGCAAGACCTCAACTTCACCGTTTTCTTCATCAAGGAGCGATTTTCCAAAGCAGTTTTTCCTCATGGCCTCTTCAATCTCATCAACTTGGCTCTCCCAACTAGAGGAGGAGCCAAAGAGCCAAGGATCACCTTCAAGAGAGCTTAAATGAAATGGAGTTGGAGAATTCAAATATGCTTCAATTTCATCATCAATAAGACGACCTATCTCATTCTCCCTAGAACTCTCCAAAGCTACAACACCAAACAAGTCATCACTCTCATCACTTTTCTCTTGTCTCAAACCACCAACAATGTCTTCAATGACATCCACCGAGTAGACACTTTCCACCATCGGCTTGGACAAAGCCTCCATCAAAGAGAAATCAATCTTGCTCTCACCAACATTAAAGGAGAGGTGCCCTTCCTTGACATCAATAATGACACCTCCGGTTGCCATGAATGGTCTCCCAAGGATGATTGGGGTTTGTTGGTTTTCGGGGATGTCCAAGACCACAAAGTCGGCATGGATGTAGATATTACCCACTTTGACCGGGATATCTTCAAGAATTCCCTTAGGATATTTGACCGAGCGGTCGGCAAGTTGTATGGTCATAGAAGTGGGTCTCAAATCTTCAAGGCCAAGCCTTTTTGCAAGGGGTAGAGGAAGGATGCTAACACTAGCTCCTAGATCACAAAGAGCTCTTGAAATCGGAATATTTCCCATCATACAAGGTATAGAAAAGCTCCCCGGATCTTGAAGTTTTTTAGGCATGTTATTCAAAAGCACCGGACTACACTCTCCCGTCAAGGCTACAAGCCCATCATTGGTTATGCTCCTCTTTTTGGTCAACACCTCCTTAAGAAATTTGGTGTAAAGTGGCATATGGTTCGCAACCTCGGTGAAAGGTGATGAGGCTTCAAGCTTCTTAAGCATTCCCACAAACTTTGCAAATTTCTTCTCTTTACTCACGACCTTGGGCCGGTTGGGAAAAGGTAAAGGAGGTGTGTGATCTTGGGTCACATTTGGAGGAGGTTGGGTGGTTTCATCTTCACTAGGGTAATGGTCTTCCACCATCTTGCCCTTCAACTTTCTTTTTTCATTGGAACTCATGGGTTTTTGAGGATTTTTCAACTTGTTCTCACCCACCAAAGTGATAGCATGTAATTGTTGGTGATGTGGTGGGGCATCCTTAGGGTGGGAGCCTTGGATTGGTAGAACATGTTCCCCTTTTTGAACGGTAATGGGTTCTTGGTTGGCTAAGTAGGAATCAAAATTTCTTTGTTGAGCTTGAACATTAGAAATGTCGGATCTCAAGAGCTTGATCATTTGTTCCGTATTTGCCTCACGTTGCATGGCCCTATTCTCCATACCCTTCAAGATTTGTTCAATGGAAGAGTTGGATTGTTCATTTGAGGGGGGTGGTTGTTGGAAAGTTTGTTGATTTTGAGGATTGTGATTATTGTGTTGATTTCGGTTGTTGTTGTTTCTTTGGTCTCTAAATGGAGGAGGGACATAGGATTGGTTGCTTTGTTGTGAAAATCTCCTAGAGTCGGAATTTTGGCCTTGGTTGTTGTTGTTGTAAGACCTTGGGTAGTCGGGTTTAGGTGGTGGTCGGTATTGAGGGGCTTGGTATTTGGGATCCAAGGGTTGACCCTCATAGGAAATCATCGGGTCTTGATTGGGAAAAGCCCGGTAGAAGGTTTCATGGCGTTGATAGGAATACCTTGGTTGATCTTGCAAAGAATAGCAATCTTGTTGAACATGGTCATCTTTTGGAAAGGATGGGCACAAGTCATATGTGTGGCCGACACCACCACATGTGTCACATATAGGTTGTTGAGAATAGGTCCTTGGAGGAGACCTTGGTTGCTCAAGATAGTAGACCCTAGCATGACTAGGTCTCTCCCCTTGGATATGGTGAATTTGTCCCTTGCCCTTGTCTAGACCCAAGTTGTCAAACTTCCTTGAGAGCTCATCCAACTTGAGTTTTGTCTCCAACTCAAGCCTACATACTAGACCCTTCACCTCTACCCTCGCTCTCCCTCGAACCATAGCTATTCTCCATCTCGGAGATGTTTTGAATCATCTCCGTGATTTCGGCATTGTTCATTTTATCGAAATTTCCCCCGGAGGCCGCCACTATCATGTCTCGAAATCTTTGTTCTAGAGTTTGGAAAAAGATTTGAGTAGTCAACCATTTCGGGATACCATGGTGAGGGCAAGAGGTTAGAAGATCTCGAAACCTCTCCCAAGCTTCACTCAATGTCTCATAGCCTTTTCGTTTGAAAGTTTGTATCTCATGTCGAATTCTTGCGGTTTTTGAGGGAGGGTAGAACTTGGTGATGAAGGCTTTTGAGACACTAGCCCAAGTGGTGAAAGTTCCGGGTTCATGGGAATTTAACCATTTCTTTGCATTTTCCTTCAAGGAGAAAGGAAATAGCATGAGTAAGATTTGGTCTTCGGTGATCCCATTCCTTTTGATTGTTCCCACCTTCTCCTTAAAGCCTACCAAGTGCTCATGAGCATCCTCGTTCTTCAACCCATGAAAGATGTCTTGTTGAATGAATGAGATGACATGATGACGGAGTTCAAAAGTGTTGGGAGCAATAGCTCCGTAGTTGATGGCCGAGCAAGACCGATCGGGGTCCGGCCTATTGTAGTAGCCCATGGGTTGGTCCGCCATCTCTAGGTTGAATGGGTTGTTTATTGGTGAAATGGGTGAATTTGGGGAATTTGGTGAGTGGGTGTTGTTTGAATTTTGGGAAAAAGTGGGTGAATTTATGGGTGATGTGTTTATTGGAATGTTTGTGGGTATGATGAGGGGTGGTAAAGTGGGTGGTGGTGTTTGTGAAGTTGAAGGCTCAATTGTGGGAGGTGGAGTATTTATGGGGGTAAGGATGGGTGGAGATCTTCTTAAAGAAGCAAGTGCTTGTCTTCTTCTTGCCCGGAAAGTCTTCTCAATCTCTCGATCAAGCGGGAAAAGAGGTCCGATGAAACACCTACTCATGCACTCAAAGAAAGATCAAATAGTCCTAATGCAAATAGATGCACTAGGACAAAAAGGAAAATCAAACAAACAAAAGTGAACTAAGCCTAAAATCAATCAAACTATCTTATCCAATATCGCCGTCCCCGGCAACGGCGCCATTTTTGACGCGGGGTTAGTCGCCCTCCCCCGGTTCAAACAAATACTTGTAATACTCAATACCAAACTAATTAATGTAGTAGGGTAAGGAGGTCGATCCCAAGAGACGGTGATTATGGTTCTAAGGCGGTTTAATCAAATTCTAGTTTAGTTCTAGCTAATAGCAAGTTGAAGAGGATTAAAGATAAACTAGACTAACAAGAAGGCAAGGATGCGATGTAAAACAATAATTAAAAGGAACTAGGGTGGATGGGTTCATTAAAGTAAGTATGGGTCAATTATGGTGGGGGTTAGGACTAGTCTAAAGATAGTCTAAACATGTCTCCACCTCTCGGTGTAAGACGGATTAAAAGACAAGCCTCCACCTCTCGGTGCGAGACGAGCCCTAGCCTAAGGTTTGATTGGGTTCTCGCCCTAACCTCTCCCTAAACATCCAACACACACACAACAACAATACAAGTTCAAGCTCTCACTCAAACTAGCAATAAAACATGAGAAAGACTCAAATTACTCATTCAAGCATTTCAACAAACACCTTGTGTGCACAAAACAAGTAGACTACCAAAAGACTTAATCTTTATGCCCAATTACCATAATCAACCCATAAACTTACATTAAATCCCCCATCTTCCCCTAGTCGAACACTACTCACTCATATTAATAAGGAAAATCATTAAAGACGAAAACTTGGATACAAAACTAGCAAAATAAGACATATTAAACATATAAACTAATTAGACAAACATGAAAGATTAATTAAATGACAAGTAAATGGAAATAAACATGAAAATAAAGAGGAAAGATTGAATCTTTACCGATTAACAAAGACGAGACGGAAAAGTTACGAACTTGAATAAAAACCCGATCTTTCGATCTTAATCTTCATACAAAATCCGAGTGAAGTAAACTATTACAAATTTTGGGGAAGAATTAAAGGAAGAAATTAACTAAGAAAATCTAATCTAGTGAGACGGGTTTTTCTTCTAGAGAGACGGTCTGAATTCTATGTCTAACCAAATAATCTCCTCCGGTGTAATTCTAATTGCCTTCTCAATTATGCGTGTGTCTTCTTCTTTTTTTGTCATTGTTGTGGGGCCCACCTCTGTCT
>JAIUZE010024947.1:0-11515 GCA_022085475.1 Heliosperma pusillum | reverse complement strand
AAACCCGTTGTTATAATGTGTTATTAATTTGGCGCAAATTTTGGCAGAAATTAATAACAACGGATATGTTTTGTTGTACGTTGTTGTTAGTTGTAACAACGGGTATAACTTTTTTAACCGTTGTAAATAAGTAATTTAATAACAACGGTTTACTATGAATAATAACCGTTGTCAAGATTTGTTAATAAAGATGAAAAATACACACAACACTAATACTACTGTACTGCAACACAAAAACACAAACACAAAGCGATTATACTGCATCACAAAACCACAAACACTAATAATTTATTGATTTCCTGATCGTCTCTTTGTCATCATCTCAGTCTGCTATTTCTTATTAATCAGGTATTCTAATAATTTTTCTTTATTGATTTCCTGAATTTCGTTTATTTGTGAATTAGTTGCCTTATACATTGCATTTTCTGAATTAGTTGGCTTATTATTGAATTAGTTTTAATTAGTTGGATTTTCTGAATTACTTGGCTTACTATATATACTACGAATGTAGATACATGACTCGAACTTGGATGAATGCTGCGAATATGAGTGACCCAAACTATAAGGATGGTTTAGCTGAATTTTATGAAGTCGTTGCGAACAATTTGAATGGTTCTTCTAGTATTCCATGCCCTTGTGAAAGATGTGGTAATATTAGGTATATGGCTATTCCGGACGTTAAAACTCACCTAGAAAAGTATATTTTTAGTCGATCCTATACCCGTTGGATTTTTCATGGGGAATCATTAGAGGAAGAGAATAACTTTGAAGAAGATGATCTTGAGGTATACGAAAGGATAACTGATAATCCCGAGTTTGCCGAGTATGTTGAGTTGGAAGCAGACGAGTTGAATGTTGGGTCTACAGATAATGAAGAAAAAGATGATGAATCAAATGCTTTTGAAGATAACAACATTAATTTGGATGACCTTGACAACAGGTATGAGAAGTTGTGTGAGTCTGAAGCGCCTCTGTACCCTGGTTGTAAGTACACAAAGATGTCGGCTGTGGTGAAGTTGTATAATATCAAGGGGGCAAATGGGGTTAGTGACACGTGTTTCACTAGTTTATTAGCCTTGATAAATGACATGCTTCCAGATGGTAATGTTCTTCCCGTTAAGACATATGAGGCTAAAAAACTAATTAGATGGGTGGGTATGAAATATGAGAAAATACATGCATGTCCAAATGACTGCGTATTGTATCGAAAATTATATCAAAACTTAACCAATTGTCCGGTTTGTGTTGTGTGGCGTTATAAGGATAAGGAAGGGATCCCGGCTAAGGTGTTATGGTATTTTCCAGTGATACCAAGATTCATAAGGATGTTTGCGAATAGCAATGATTCAAAAATGTTAACTTGGCATGAAACTGGAAGAATAAATGATGGGAAGCTAAGATACCCGGCAGATGGTATGCAATGGAAATCGTTCGACGCTAAGTATCCCGAGTTCGGCATTGAACCTAGAAACTTACGTCTAGCGCTATCCACTGATGGAATGAACCCACATGGAAACATGAGTACCCAACATAGTACTTGGCCAGTAGTGTTGGCAATATATAACTTACCTCCATATGTGTGCATGAAAAGAAAGTACTTGATGTTGTCGTTGTTAATTTTCGGCCCTAAACAACCTGGAAATAATATAGATGTCTATTTGGAACCTCTTTTAGATGATTTGCGAATTTTTTGGGATAGTGGGATAGAAGTATTTGATGCATATAGGAATGAAACTTTCAATTTGAGAGCGATGTTATTGTGTACAATAACCGACTATCCGGATTATGGCGACCTTTCTGGGCATACGGTGCATGGGAAAGAGGCATGTCCATTGTGTGGGGAGGATATCGAGTCTGAATACTTGAAGTGTTCTCATAAGTATGTGTATTTGGGAAATAGGAGGGGCTTGGATCATGACCATTGTTATCGCAAGTGATCGGTTATGTCGCGGTCCCGAAACAAAAATAATTTACCCAGACTAGGCTAACAACATAAGGAATATAATTAGGGAAGTAGGGTGTCGATCCTCAGGGAGTACGTGTTACTTATGAATTGCTATGGATTGGTTTTCATTTAGAATCGAGTCACTTGAGTTGTTTGTCTAAACTATTAACATAAAATAAAATGACAAGTATATAAATGACGATATGTAAAGAACAATTATGTAAAATGCAAAATAAAAACCCAGAACAGACTACTTACCCGATCGGGTTGTTACGTACCCGATCGGGGAAGTCCTCTGATCTGAATATTGACAACTAAATTCTAACTAAAGACGGTATTTAAATGACAATATTGAAAGCCTAACTAACTAAACTATTAAACTAGATAATAATAATAAAATAAAACTATCTAAGAACGAAAATAGAAAGACAATAAAATAAACTACCTAGATAACAATAAAATAAAACTATCTAAGAACGGAAATGGAAAGACGATAAAGTAAATTAACTAAGCAACAATAAAATAAACTATCTAAAACGGTAAAGTAAACTATTTAATCAAATTGAAATAGCGAAAGAGAAATACATGTAAAACTAATTAAAAGTCTCATAGATACCAACATTAGAATTACTATCATTGTCTAGGCCTTGTAGCGGTATATTCCTTCCGGATTCGTACCGACCTTTTAGTGGGTCCTAACGTCCTTTCAGCATGGTTAAGTCACTAAACCCCTATTGACAGTCCTAATTCCTATCCCAACTCTCGTTATAAAGATAGAAATGACTAATACAAACAATTGTTTATGGCCACTAAACATAGTTATAGAATTTGGCATGACCAAAGGAAGAAACAACTAGATGGTTCAATTGGTATCTACTCTTCTTTTAATTCGTTTAACCCGTAAATCATTTCAATATTACAACTCTATTTATTTTATTTACACAATGATAATTTTACAATATTAGAATTAATCTAATTTATGTGATTATGTGATTAAGTAGATTAGCAAGAAAAAGATGTATGAAATTAAACTATGAAATATAAATACTAAAGTGATTATGGTGATTATGTTAACAATGATTCTAATGACAATTTTTAGGACTATTTGATTAGGTAAATTATAAGGTGACATGCTAAACAATACTTTGGTTTTAACTAGATTAATTTTAGTTTGATTTCCTAATAACAACAATATTATGAGAATGATACTAGTGAAATTATAATTCATGATGACTAAAATTGCATAAGTAAATCAAGATTAGAGAATTACCGAATTGGAATAAGAGTATATAAGAATGAAAGTAAGAACAAATATCCAACCAAATAACAAAAGCTAAGCAAACACTAGAGAAATACTAAGAAAACTATAAAAACTTGTAAGAAAGTGTGCTAAAAGATATGTAAATATGATATATGAAAGTAAGATTATTAGATAATTGTTGGATAAAAAGATGGATAAAAAGATGATGCTTGGATGATTGCATGATCATTGGCTTTTATAGGGATGCATGGCTGCTGATCCCTCTTGCAAATTCGTACCCTAGTCAAAGCATTAAACCACCCATTTAAGCTCGGATTGAAGAAGAGCCAAGTAACGTCTTCTTGCAGAAATACCCGATCGGGTATTATGCAATCCGATCGGGTTTTTGTGTAATTGGAATTTTCCGTCTTTTCATCTTAGGCACGGAATCCTATGCCTTAGTCTTTGGTCAATGCATTACGGAATTGGGCTTGGGCTGATCTTCTCTTGACTTGGGTTGAGTTTTCTTTTAAAGTTCAAAGCCAAAAATCCAAATTGAGTCCATTCGAGGAAAGATGTAGCGTAATCGTAATCGAATCGTGAACTGGCTATCATCAATACCTTGAAAACTCGTATCCTAGTGTCTTTGCTCCATAAAGTAGGAAAATATAGCAAAATCGCTTCATTTCCTATAAAACGAGTCAAAACACGCAAAACAACTAGAATAGCAATATTAGCTCGTTAATCACTTAACAAAGTGCATAAATCGTATAGAAATCGAGCTAAAACGGGGGATAAATCAGTACAAAATATCACTTATCAGCAAGCAGCAGAAAGCATTTAATGGACGTCAAGAACTTCGTCAACCTCCTAGAATTTTGAGTGGGCATGAAGTTTATCAGAAATTATTAAAGAGTTTTGTGCATGCTTGAATGGAATTAAAGTGCCACATGGTTATTCGTCCAACATCAAAAGCCTTGTGTCGATGCAAGACCTAAAACTCACCGGGTTAAAGTCACATGATTGCCACACTTTGATGCAACAATTACTATTCGTGGCTATTCGTTCCATTTTACCTGAAAAGGTACGATATGCTATTACCAGATTCTGTCTCTTCTTCCAGTCCATATGCGATAAAGTCATCGATCCCGATGATGCGGATTCATTGCAGGACCTCGTTGTCACCTCTCGTTGTCATTTTGAAATGTATTTTCCACCCTCTTTCTTCACTATCATGATTCACCTGACCACTCACTTGGTTAGGGAGATTTTGTACCTTGGGCCCGTGTACTTGAGATACCAGTATCCTTTCGAAAGATTGATGAAAGTGTACAAGGACTATACATCTAATCGGTATCGTCCAAAAGGTTGTATTGCTGAACGCGCTATATTAGACGAAGCTCTTGCATATTGTTACGCTCATCTCTCCCCTGAGGAGTTAATTGGCGTTCCAAAGAATTGTCATAGTGACTGGATGACCGGAAAAGGTATTAGGGGCCGGGTTGAAAAAATTGTGGCACGTGACATGTTACATTTAGCACATACGTATGTGCTAAACAACAAAGATGAGGTGCAACCTTATATTCAACAACACAAAGATGAGCTCAAATACGATCACCCAAACAAGAGCGAGATGTGGATTGCAAACGAGCATAAGAAGACGTTCGGAGAGTGGTTTAGAAATATTGTCTTGGAGTATAAGAATTTGTATGGTGATGACATCTCTCTTAGGTTACTACGTCTTGGGTTAGGTCCAAATGCCAGGGCTACTTTTTTCAGCGGTTTTGCTATTAATGGTTATACTTTTTACACCCGCGAGCAAGATGAGTTGAGCACAATGCAAAATAGTGGTGTGAGTTCTGAATTTGAGGCAATGCACTTTGCTACTTCAAAAGATAAAAACCCTATTTGGGGGAAATGCCTTTATTATGGTGTTATTCAAGAAATATTGGTATTAGATTACATTGATTTCACAATACCTCTGTTTCGATGTAACTGGGTTGATAACAACAACAATTGTGTTCGAAAGGATAAAATGGGATTTACGTTGGTCAATTTGGATAAGGTTGGCAATAATAAGGATGATCCTTTCATAATGGGATCTCAAGCTAAACAAGTGTTCTATGTCACCGATCCTATGGATAAAAAATGGTCTGTTGTACTATCTATAAGGAGTAGACGGGGTGCACCCGATAATGGTGGGGGATAATGATCAGGATGTCGTGTTTGAGGGAATGGATCACTCTTCCACTGTATCTTATTTCGACAATGTTGACACAGATCATGATAACATTGAAAGCATCTATATGCGTGATGATCATGGTGAAGGTATTTGGGTTAACGAAGAAACTATGTCGGGCAAGAAACGTCCCCGATCCTGAGGTGGTTAATAATGTGAGGTATTAGCTTATATATTTGTTTTTATTTTTTAATTTAAATAACTATATATCTTCCTTTTAGTTTCTGTTATTTTTTTAAATAACTATCTTTCTGATTTTTTTTTAAATAACTTAGGAACGGCATAGTAATAACAAACGTAAAGCACTGATACTTTATTAGCTCGAACAGATTTTCATTTAGGAACCATAGCGGAAATCTTACAACCATAGCGGAAATCTTAAAACCATATCAAAAATCTTACATACAAGACCACATGCCCTCCCATCCCATTACACTGCTATTATGATAGGCTGATACAGACACACACACAATTGACACTCAACATCTAACACAGGACGTTGCTTGGAAGTTTTAGGTGTACATTGCTGGGAAAACAGCCACAACCTGGTTGTAGGCATCGACGATTTCTGAATTGGCCGACTGCTGACCATTCAAGATGGTCGGATACGGCACGTGGAAATAGTCCACGGTATTCTTCAGAAGCTCGGCGTCCTCGTCTGTGGCTACCCAGAGGTATGGTTCGACTGTTGATCTATTCGGAGCAACCCAGTCGCTCTTACCATGGCCTCTGAGTTGAAACATATTGCCAAGCTGAAATGCTGATTCTGCATCTGCAAGTGATGTTCCAAACTGAATTAGTGGTATCCCTTTGAATCCCCAAGGCGCCCATTGTGCCTTAATTTTGCTGACCGAGTATCCCATCTCAATAAGCTTATTCCTCAAAGGAGTAAAGCTTTTGGCAACAAATTTTCCATCGTCCAAATGGCCTGGGGCATTCATTAGGACACAGTGATATGGACGAGCAACATTTTGAGACATTTCCAAAATAGATAAGTACTTTGATGGTTTTGCTTTGGTTTATTTGCAGTGAGTATTCTTTTTTGAATTTATAGCAAGTTCAAGATGTGTAGTCATTCAGTGTATTGTCTTTAGCTTTTGTTAGCTTTGGTCATTGTTGAAGATTCCCAAATTATTTAGCTTTTGGTCATTCAGTATACAGTCTCCATGTTTTGGTTTCTGCTGATTATTATTGCAGTGTATAGTGTATATGATATTGCTGTCTTTTTTGGTTTCTGCTGATTATTATTGCAGTGTATAGTGCTTATTATGATATTGTTGTCTCTTTTTATAATTAAAAAAAATAAAGGTAAGCAACAACAACGGTGGTTGTAAATATACCCGTTGTTATTGCTTATAAAAACGGTTATTAGTCACAAACCGTTGTCATAGTGCTTATTAATCACAACGGGTAGACTACTTTAACCGTAGTCATTACTCTATCACAACGGTTTGTTTATAATAACCGTTGTCAATATTTGTTAATAAAGATGAAGAAAACACACAACAGTAATTATACGACTGTACTGCAACACAAAAACTCTATCACAAAGCGATCATACTGCACCAATAAGACATACTCCCTGATCGTCTTTCTGTCATCATCTCTCTTATTAATCAGGTATTATTTTTATCAACTATTTCTTATTAAGATTGTTCAATTCTTATTATTGAATTGTGGATTTCCTGAATGTCGTTTATTATTGAATTTGTGAATTAGTTCAATTCTAATTTTGCTTTATCGATTGAATAGCTTTGAATTAAATTAGTTTAATTACTTCTAAACTTAAGTCAAAAAACAAATTAACGTATCAACATTAATATTATTAAATAATAAGTTCAAACGGCGCCACACACAAATGGCGCCAAAACAACAACAACCAAACAACCAAACAACTACAACCAAACAACAACAACAAATTAAATTGAGTCCGGGTAAATCTCCCGGATAGCTGCCACCACTAGAGCATATGAATCAATCGGGTCAGCCTCGGCCAGAGCCAACCCTTCCCACTGCTCTACCTGGGTCACTTCAACGAGGTCGACCCCATTTGGCCAACGGTAACGGTCATGTTCGGAAGCCACCCATAGATATGGCCCAGGCTGGTGTTCCGTGCTCTCAATAAAATCTTTTCGCCCATGCCCGGCCTTGTCAAACATTCTTGCCAGTTTGAATGCGGACGCACGATGAGCATCCGACATCCCAAACTCGAAAACGAGTTCCCCTGTAAAGTACCTGCGATGATAATTTGGCCACATCTTCTTGATTAAGTAGCCATTTCGAATAAGCGTATCACGGAGTTTTTTTGTAACTTTTACACACAACGTAGTCACCCTCAATATGAGAAGACATTTCTTTCATGATGCAAGCATATGGTTTAGTAAAAGTTCCAGACATTTTGTATGGTTGATGTTAGTATTGAGGCTGGGAAATTTTGTATGGTTTAGCAAATATGTTATTGATTGGAGTTGGGAAATTTTGTATGTGGTTGATAGCCTTGTATTGAGGCTGTATTTATAGAGACTTATTGATTGGAGTTATTGAGTCACATGCAGTTATTGATTCACATGCATGCATTGGTTCACATGCATGCATTGGTACACATGCATTTACAAATCCCAAAACGACTATACATTCACATGCAGTACGTTATTGATTGAGTAAATGTGTGAATGTATATATGCAGTTACATTTCCTATGCAGTCAATGCACTTACTGCAATATGCAGTAACTATTGACTGTCCACAACGGTTATAAACAAAGGCCCGTTGTGGAAAGTAATAACAACGGTTTTTTAACGAATAACCGTTGTTATTTCTCTATCACAACGGCTATGATGCACCGATGTCATTACTCTATCACAACGGTTTTAGTCAGCAAAACCGTTGTGGAAAGTAATAACAACGGGTTTTTTAACCAATAACCGTTGTTATTTCTCAAAATTATTATTTTTAATTAAAAGATATTGCAGTCCAAACCCGTGAATAAACAACAGCAGAACCAGCATTGATTAAAGCATCCATTGAACATCATCAATGGCAGCATAACCCCTCTATAAATACAGCCTCAAAACCCCTCCTTTAAATATTACATAACTACCCTAAAATTAATATCATCAATGGCAGCAGTTAACCTTCCCAACGATGAAACGACCCTTACAAAATTGATTGCAGATGAGGAGGAGGCGCTTGCCGTAGTTCCCGCTGATCATCACCCATTGATTAAAGGATCCATTGAACATCGAAGGGATTATTGGATTAAGAGGCTTGAAGCAGTCCGACTTGTCAACCAAGCGTCGTCATCATCATCGTCCTCTGGCTACCCACGTCGGCCTGATACTCGCAGGTTGGATGCCGCAAGAGATATGTTGAGCTGTAACCGTTCTACCTTATCTCCACATGCAAGACGTGTACTTGCATGCATTGAATCTGTTATTGCAAAATACGAGGTTAATGATCCGGAAGTCATCAGTATCATCAATATTGTTCCGGATTGTTGGTGGCATTGTGAGAAAAGCTTTTTACTCTTAACCGGAATTGTTCCGGATTATTTAACATCTTTATTTATTTGATGTCGGATGAATGTAATGTACTTTAATATAAAATCTAGGTTATTCCTAATGAAATCAATGAGAAAGAATGTTGTTTAAATTGTTTGAATTAATATGATTAATTCCGTTGATGTTCAATATTTTGATGTTTGATCAATAGCGATAATCTACTAGTATATATATATATATATATATAAGGGTTTAGGGTTTAGGGTTTAGGGTTTAGGGTTTAGGGTTTAGGGATTAGGGTTTAGGGTTTAGGGTTTAGGGTTATTTTGAAGTAACACACGTATACTAATAATGATACTTAATAATTAAAAGTGATCCGACCCGAAAATGATACTTAATAATCACGCGGATAATAAATAAAGATTTCTATCGAATTAAATTAAATAACCCGATACTAGCTAATTAATTTTGGGTCGGACAGTTTCAGGTTTGTGATGCAAAAACGGCCCGACTCGATATATAACCTCATCCGCTAGCGCTTGACCTGGAAAATGATCGACGACAATTAACATTCCCGAAACAGACACGAAAGCCAAAAGGACCCGGCCCTCGCTCGCTCCCTGGCCCAAACTAACCCGGTAAAGTTACATACCCTACGAATCTAACCCGATCGGAATATGGCCTAGTAACCATTTATTTGTTGATAAAACGTAATAAGTATAATAAGTGATAAATAATGTGGGGTGTGGTGATAAGTAATAATTAGTGATAAATGTATGTGGGGTAGGTTTAATGGCCGACAATATATGAAAATAACCATTTGTTGATAAAACGTAATTAAGCGAGACGATAAATAACAAAAACCATAAAGATAATTAATTAATGGAAAATAGCTGTGGATTATTGTAAGGGCCCGGTTTCTTCAATTTTATGTGGTTAGTTATTTGATTATAAAGATCGGACTAAATAGGTGGTAAGTTTAAACTTTTGAACCCAATAATATATTATAGGTGGTAAAAAGCAAAAAACCGTCCCTTTTAATTAATTTGAGCATATATATATACATCAATATATCCGTCCCTTTTAGCGTACTTAAACGAAGTCGATCGACCCCATTATTTAATTTGGGAAACATTGACGTGTATATATAATACTTGCATGCATTGATGAATCTGTTATTATTGCAAAGTACGAGGTTAATGATCCGGAAGTCATCACTATTATATATCATCAATATTATCATCATCTTCCGAAACCACCTGATGACACGTGCCCCCGACCCAAAAGCGATCGACCCGAAGTAGCTACTAGCTCTAGATAGTGGATTGCCCGATCCGTAACTGGCCAACGGATCAGTTTCAGGTTAGCTAGTGATGCGTGATTATAATAACCAGTACCTTAAAAAGAAAATGACCCGATTCGAGAATCACTAGACTCGATATATATAACCACATCCGCTTGACCCGGAAATTATCGACGACCCGCCCAATTATAAACATTCCCAAAACAGACACGAAAGCCGAAAGGACCCTCCAAACTAATAATTTTTCGATCGATAAAGTTATTAATTACAAACCCGCCGAATCTAACCCGATCGGAATTGATTCCCAGGCCAAACCCGATCCGAGCTAATAATTAAACGTAACTTACGCCTATAATATACAAATCTTTAAATAACATAACAATTATGATGTACTATACCTATATATATATTATAAAATTAAATAAATTAATTAAATTTAGAGCAAAGTTAAAGAAATTAAACGTAATTAATGAATTTATTTTCGTGCCTCAAATTTTAATACTGCGCGCGCGTATCTAAAAATTTTTAAAAAAAACACATAATCTATAAAAACGGTTCTTTATAATACCACCGTTGTTATTACTTTCAACAACGGGTCACCTGAAGAAACCGTTGTCATAGTGTTTATTAGATTTTTCTTTTTGGCGCATTTTGGTGAAAATATATAACAACGGGTGTCGTTTAACCGTTGTCATTACTCGATAACAACGGTGGTTTTTAGTATAACCGTTGTCAATAGTTTCTCTTAATAAAAAAAAATTAACAATCCTATAGAGTAAATTAAACACACAAATAATTTACAATCACGTACATTATCATCATCATCATCCTCGTTTACAACACAAATCTTTTTGTTTATTATCATCATCATCCTCCTCGTTCTCTTCATCATCATCCTGCTCGTTCTCTTTATCATCATCCTGTTTTCATTTTCATTATCAGGTAATTTTTGTGTTTCGTCTTTAGGGTTTTAAGATTGAAGTTCATCTTTTTGTTTTCGTTTTCTATTTATCGTTCTCTTTACCATCTAGTTTCATTCATTTCTAAGTTTTTAGAGTTTTAGAATCTCTGCATGACTCTTTATTTGTTCAGTTACTATTTCATTCATTTTAAGGTCTTAGGGTTTTAGAATCGCTGTATGCATGACTCTGTTCCGTTACTATTTCATTTCTTTCGAAGGTCTTAGGGTTTTAGGATTATCATGGGTGAAAAACGGAAAAGAGTAGAAAACAATGATAAGGGGGATAAGCCTGGTGAGAGGGGTGGTTCGAAGTGCCCTGCAGCCCTTG
>JAIUZE010024946.1:0-13330 GCA_022085475.1 Heliosperma pusillum | reverse complement strand
TGTAGATGACATACTACTCATTGGGAATGATATTCCAATGCTCACTTCTGTAAAGGAGTGGCTAGGAATACATTTCCAAATGAAAGACTTAGGAGAGGCCCAGCGCATCTTAGGTATCCGGATCTATAGGGATAAATCTAAAAGGATACTAGCATTAAGTCAAGAGACTTATATTGATAAGATTCTTGATCGGTTCAACATGAAAGACTCTAAGAGAGGCTTTATTCCTATGGGAAGTGGGATCACTTTGAGCAAGTCAGAGTGCCCTACGAAACCCGAGGAGATTGAACACATGAAATTGATCCCTTACGCATCAGCTGTTGGATCAATCATGTATGCTATGATGTGCACTCGTCCCGATGTTGCATATGCTTTGAGCATGACAAGTCGTTACCAAGCAAATTCAGGTGAGAGTCACTGGATAGCCGTAAAGAACATCCTTAAGTACTTGAGAAGGACCAAGGATTCGTTCTTAGTGTTTGGAGGCGAGAATGAGTTACGTGTAAAGGGTTACACAGATGCCAGTTTCCAAACAGATAGGGATGATATGAAATCCCAATCCGGCTACGTTTATATGATGAATGGAGGAGCTGTTTGCTTGAAGAGTTTCAAGCAAAGCGTTACAGCGGATTCTACAACAGAAGCAGAGTACCTTGCAGCTTCTGAAGCTGCAAAGGAAGCTGTTTGGATTCGGCAATTTTTGGAAGGACTAACAGTAGTCCCTACTGCCAAAGATCCTATCACGATTTATTGTGATAACAGTGGGGCTATTTTTCAAGCAAAAGAGCCCAAGTCTAGTAATAAGTCTAGACATGTACTTAGGAAATATCATGTAATTAGAGATTACGTGGACAGAAAGAAAATTGACATTTGTAAGGTTGGGATAGATGACAACATTGCTGATCCTTTAACCAAGCCTTTATCAAAGGTTAAGCATGATGGTCATGTCGTCACAATGGGATTGAGACGTGTACCAGAATTCCTTTAGATTATGTAATATGTAATAATTGAATGTTGTGTTAATTATTTCATATATGATAATTGCATTCATTGTTCGAGTTTTATTATAAACTCTTTTATTTAGTTTGACTAAATTTAATACTTTGTTTATCCGAATAGATTGTTGGACCCTATTCAAGTGAATATGACGAACTTAGTATTTTGTCCCTAGTCACTCAATGAGGTGACGTCTCGAAATGACTAGATTGTAAGTCGATCGATGGTTGGTTCAGCACCATGGGGTCATGGAGATGACTGGTCGTTTACATAGACGGACTGTATGACACTCTGTCGGACAGTGACATTGTAGAGACCCTTAAATCAATTATTTGATGCCTGGTCGTGGCAGGGTCTTCTATCTTATTCCTATAAGTCGATTCTTTTGACTGGCGACCGTCTATCTGAGTCGGTGCAGTTTCCGATTGGTTTTGGTTGATGTTCTAGGTCGTACCGTAAAAGGAGGCCGATGGACTTCTTCTGGATCATGGTGATCTGCATCATACAGAGTAGATGGATCAACAGGAATTTTCCACCCACGTTGGGTAAAAACATCTTTAGGCCACTCGAGGAGAAGTTACTGTAAATGCGTGGCCACGCTCGGAAAGAGATCTATGGTAGATTTTCCGGTCAAACAGTTACTCTCCCTATCGAGAAAACCACTCTAGATATTGTCAATCGCAAGTGCGACCTGAAAGACACCTTGCGTTGAGTGGGAGATGTGATCAAGAGACAAGAGAATTGGTGACGCACACTTGTGTCAGACAAGTGGGAGATTGTTGGAGTAGGTGTCCTCCACAATAGTGCGCCACATAATAAATCTCATTAAGGAATATAATTGGGATATTTATTGACTATATATTTATGATTAGTCAGTAAATTACACGTAAATCCAAACGGTTGGCTGACTAAGTTTGACGTTATTGTGTTATGACGGCGGGTAGGGTAATCAACTGATCCTTCGGTCCACACATTAAAGGAATGCACAACCCTCCCCCAAATAGTAAACTAAAATTATTTGTATATGATACAGTTTAATTAGTTACCATTACATATATTCGATATGTACGAGAGTTAATTATTAGAAAATGCGTTAAGAACTCAAATTCGATTAAGCTTATTTTTCAATTATGCGATAATTGACTAATAAATTTATATCTTATTTTAATACGATTAAATAAGATTTAACTTAGAAATTAATCGTTAAATTACTAAATTAGTTGAGGTTTTGAGATAGAGGTAATTAGTAAATTATATTTACAAGGAGTTGTAAAATAAATTAACTAAGCATTGTGGGACCCATTATATATTGATATCATGGTAAAATATTACTTAAAATGTTAAGTACATATTATTCATTTAATTGTGTCATATAATTGTTATATGATCAAATTAACACTTAATTATATAAGATAATTAAGCATATGATTAATAAGTATTTGTGGGACAAATATCAAAAATCAAAATGGATCAAAACAAGGCTCACATGGCCGGTCATTTTGAAGTGGATGGTGCTGATGGTTGCTCTTATTCATACTCACTAGCAACATGTGCTTATGACATGAATAGTAAACCTAAAATCATTTTATTCACTACAACACATTACCACTTTGCATGGCAATAAAATAAGAAGAAAATATCACTCTTTTGGTGATACATGAGCCGGCCCTCATGGCTATAAAGAGAACAATTGTTGTTCATTTCTTTACTAGTTCATTCTTGCTTATTTCATACTTCTCTCAAAAACTCATCTTCTCTCTAAAAACTCTCAAATACTAATATTTACTAAGTATTACTAGTGTAGTTATATAGTCTAATATTAATAGTATAATATCTATCTTATTATCTAGTTAATAATAAGAGTAGATTATTTGGGTTCATCTTGGTGCAACTTAGAGGAGATCTTCTAGTTTGAAGATTACTTGTGTTCATCCATAATTATAGCTCAAGAACAACAAGAAGAAGTTCTTGTTGTGCCCATATATTTTCCATATCAATGTGAGGAAATTTCTTCTCTTATATAAATGTCGTTATATTTGCATGCATGTTACATAGATCATTAAATACTAAATTAACAAGTAATTTAGTAACTAATTAGAGGAGTCTAATTAAGGTCTATGGACTTTCAGTATCCACCTTGGGGGGTGATTACCTTTTTGGTGCAACACTATGAGGGGGGAATTGATGAGGAGCAAGAGGTAAACTCTTGTAAGGGTTTGACAAGGTACAACCACTTTGGGCTAGAGGAGGTACACATGTTTAAAATTAGCAAAGAGGAGCCTATGAGAGGATTTTGGTTGGGGAGTGATAGCCTTAGCTATTTGAAGATGCCTCGACCTTCAAACAACCCTTTACCTAGGGGCTCAAAATCGGAGGATTTTTTTTGTCCTAGGGAAGAGAGTTTGGGGGAGAGTAGTAGTGAGGCGGAGGTAGAGGAAGTGCCATTGCGGCAAAGAAGGAGGCTAAGGAGAGAGCAAGGTGAGGGAAGTGAGCGAGTTCGCGAGGAGAGGGAGATCCTCGCAATTGAGCAAGGACCTTTCCAAAACCCACCTTTTCAACAACAACAACAACAACAACAACAACAACAACAACAACAACAACAACAACAACCACCACCACCACCATACCATTCCCAATCATCTTACCAAAGCCACCCAAGACACCGACACCCCAATGTTTGACGCGGAGACTCGTTCTAGCTTCCCAATGGAGCCATGGCAACAACAAATGGCATCCTACATTTCTAGCACAAACGATGTCTTAAGGCACATAAGTAGAAGGGTGGACGATTCTTACAATTGGCAACAAAGACAAGGAGGTAGGCTAGAGTCCTTAGATGATTGGCATAATGTAGTGGAGGCAAGGGAGAGGTTGAGAGAGGAGGCCGAGAGGGCTCAACAAGAAGAGTGGAGGGGGATGGTGGCACGACAAGAGGAAGACCGCCTTTAGAGGGAGCAACAAGACCAAAGGTGGCAAGAGCAAAATGACATATGGGCGACACAAAATGCTTGGAGGGAGCAAGCCACAAGCCATTTCCAAGCTCAAAATGAGCGCCACCACACTTATCTTCAAGATTCATATGAAGATGCGGTGGCACAAGAAGATGTTTATGGTTTGGCTAGCTCACTTTTCGGCATGTCCATTCAACAAAACCCGGACTACCCTACTCCTTACACACAATAGGCCCTTGATGAAGGCCTAGAAAGAAGAAGAAGGGTTAGAGAAGAAAGAGAGAGGAGGAGAAACCGAGGAGGTGCCCTACAATGAGGACATTGTATGATCTAAGTGTGGGGGAGAGGATTGTATATATTTGTTTTGATTTGATGCATTTTGTTTTGTTTTGAAGAAAAAAAAAAGAAAGAAAAAAAAAAGAAAAAATATTGAAAATCCCGGCTAGGTGAAAACCCACAAGGGTGGGCACCTAGGCAAAAATTGGGAAGGTGGCCGAGGACGGAATGAAAACACGAAAGGGCATTCCGGGCAAAATAAAAAATCGAGTTGCGAGCCACCAATGAGAGGAAAGGAAAAGCTAAGATGAAAACCCGAAAGGGCACCTTAGGCAAAATGAGGGATTTTCAAGAAAACAAAAAAAAATAGAAAAAGAAAAAAAATTTGTGCAAAAATATTTCCGATGATGAAGATTTATGGAGGGAAAAGAAGGGAGAAATAAGGAGGAATTTGGAAGGAGGTTAGCTTAGGATTTCTTTTTATTTTTCTTTGAGTCACAAATTTGGTTCCAAATCGGTGGATTTCTCTTGGTGGTTGCTTGTTTGTGCGAATTGTGTAGTTTGGGGCCAACCAAGTAACCATGCTATACACTAGTGGAGTAATAAGGGGGTGATATAAGAGGTGGAGTTGCATGGAGTTTGGTGATGAGGGTCATCTCGCTATGCCTTGGGATAAGGCAAAGATGGTCATACTACATTCTTGGGAGCTATAAGAAGGGAGGAGTTGAGATAAGATGAGTCGGAGTTGGTGGTGTGTCGAGTCTTGTATTGAGGGAGTTATAAGTAGGAAGTGGTAAGGGAAGAGTGTGTTAAAACAACTTTGAGTCATTTTTCTTTTAATAGGTGGTTGTGTTTTGAGGGAGATATAAGAAGGTAGTGGTGAGGGAAGAGAGGTCATTACCTTCACATGCTATGTTTGGACTCGTGTTTATCTTGCTAATCTCGAGTTTTTACTCGGTACGAGTAAAAGTCCAAGTGTGAGGGTATTTGACAACACCAAAATGTGTTGTGTCTAGTAGTATTTATTAGGTTCGTTTATTACACTTTTTACGGGTCGTTAGCATCGTTTTATGCTAACCTTAGTCTTTGTAATTATGTTGTTATTTAGTATTTTTAGTCAACTTTTAGAGTCAAACCCAGAAGTCAACAAAAGTCAAAGTCAAACCCGAGACCCGAGACCCAAACCCGACAATTGGAGTGGGCTACAAGCAAATCATCAAAGCAAGAAGACCAAGTCCAAAGGGTCAATGGAAGTCAAGGCGGGACTAAAATCCAAAGGGTCAACGAAAGTCAAGACGCTCAACCAAGGGAAAAACTGGTAGCATGAAACGCTGCCAGCGCCAGGGAACGCTGCCAGCGTCCACACGACGCTGCCAGCGTCCTGGTCTCAGGCATGTGTTCTTCATTTCTCCGTCTTTTCATTTTGAGGCCCATTTCTCAAGGCCCTTAGGTTTTCGGACCAAGGGTATATAAGAATCAGATTTTAGAGAGAGAAACACACAACATTGGAGACAACATTCCACAACACATTACATTAGAATTCTCTCAACTTTTGTTCTTCATTTTGGTTTTGTATTTTGGTTGAACTTTGATATGGGTTATAATATTCCGATTATGGGTAGCTAATCTTCCATTGCTTAGTGTAATTTGAACAAGTTCTCTCCTTTTAGCATTGTAAGACCTTTTGAACCTCTTCTTCTCTATTTAATTCAATTTTCTCATGTTTAAATTCCATTGTTGAATGAATTGTTGTTGAGACTAACCATCTTAGCAAGTGTTTGTTTATTTATTGCTTTGTCTTGATAAATTTGGTTAATTTGTCTTGATATTTGTTGAAGCAACCTTGAAAGATTGTAACTTTGGTTTAAAGTTGGAATCTTTTGAGTGGAATTTGGTTTATTGTGTGATTAGAACATGGTTTTGTGTTTTATTACATGATTCTAGCATGTTTCTTGGGTTTTATGCTTAAAGCTTGCGTCTTTGATTGTGCTTATGTTTTAATAAGTATTGGTTGGGTTGTAAAGGGTCATCCATGGATGGTTTAATTCATGTTGGCTAATTTCTTAGAAACTTGTATTAGATAATTAGAGAAGAGAGGAAAGGAAGGGTCTTTACTTTGTTAATTGTTGGGAACTTGGGAAAATTACACTAACTTGTTTCTCCATATTTGAATATTTGAATCTTTAGTTTTTGTTGGTAATTTTAGACTTGCTAATCAATTCTCATGTCAAACTTTCTCCCTATATGTTATCCTACATGTTTTGTCATTGTGAATACCATAGTTTGTAATTAATTTAAGCTTTTGTCTTAATTAGTGTCTTAATTTGTGATTAGAGTAATTAGTTAGTATTTAGTTTTGTTAATTGGCATTTTGCAAGAGTCTAGATTAGATTAATTTAGTCATTACCGCCTTCTCTTGGGTTCGACCCTATTCTTACCATTTTACTACCTTTATTTAAGATAGTTTGTGTTGGTCTAGGAGTTATAAATTGTTATTTGATCGTAGCTAATTAGTGGATTTAACGACACCGCTTTTAAGCTCGTCAATAGCCTTCACCGCCGAGTGTAGTGCTCTTTTGCAAAACAAGTCCCCTCCTAAGTTAAAAGATCCCGGTAGTTTTTCCATTCCATGCACAATTGGCACCTATCAAATTGATAAAGCTTTATGTGATTTAGGTGCTAGTGTAAGTGTCATTCCTTACTCTATTTGTGCTAAACTTAATATGGGAGTCTTGAAATGTACTAGTGTCACTTTGCAAATGGCGGATCGTTCTATAAAACGCCCTTTGGGAGTTTTGGAGGATGTTCCCATCAAAGTTGGTAAATTTTTTATTCCGGTTGATTTTATTGTTCTTGACATGCCCGAGGATGCCCAAATCCCAATTATTTTGGGAAGACCCTTTTTACATACCGCGGGTGCAATAATGGATGTCAAGAAAGGTAAAATCACATTGGAAGTGGGTGACGATAAGGTCACATTTAACTTGAATAGTGCCATGAAGAGTCCTATGTTTGAAGAGTCTTGCTTTTCTATTGATGTTTTGGACATTGTCATAGATGACTCTATGTCTCGATCTTTAGCTAAAGACCCTTTGGAGGCGCTCTTGGTATTAGAATCCTTTGCAGGTGATGACGAGATTGGGAATGAGGAGATGGATGCTTTGGAGCATGAGTTGGATGGAAAAGAGCTATCAATGGAGGAAAGCTCACACTTTGTCGATGAGGGCACAATTTTGAAGGGGGAAGAATTTCAAATCGGTGGTACGGTCTACCATGAGAATGCGATCGTTGGGGTAATCAAGGGAGTTCGCATGAAAGCTTGAACCGACTCGAACTTCATACGTCGTGCGGGACGTTAAACCAGCGCTTCTTGGGAGGCAACCCAAGCTTTTATTTGCTTTCATTTTATTTTCTTTATTTTTATTTTCCGTAATTTCTCGTTTTCGACTTACCTAGACTTGACGATGTTTTTTTTTGGATATTTTTAGGTGAACAATAACGACAAGAAGAGTTGATGAGGAAATTCACGCATCCCCAAGCACGGAAACCCGTTCAGGGAAGTTGATACTGCAAAACAAAAAAATAAACAGAAACTTACAGAGGGCAAACCCCGATCGGGGTTCCCATTCCCCGATCGGGGTTCCCATTCCCCGATCGGGGTTCCCGATTTCTATGCGTCTGTTTTTATTCTGTTTTGTACGCAAGCAAAAGTTACAACATTCCTCTTATTCGACAAGCGACGGTATACTCTATCCTTTTTCTTCATTTTTCTTCAATTAAATCCCAAAGAAGCATCATTTCCTTCATCACTTTGGAGGATTACCCCATATTTATACTAGCTTGGGGGAGGCTAGCTAGTCTAGTAAGTTATTTTTGCTTTGCACTTTAGTTGTATTTTTCCCACTCCTCATTAAATATTAACCTCTTGTCTTCCCTGTTTTGTGCTTTTAACCGTTTTTACGGTTAGCTTGGGTGTGTATACATGTTGGCACATTGAGGACAATGTTGTGTTTAGCTTGGGGGGGATTGCATTTGCATTTTAGTTAGTAGTTGCATTTAGTTAGAAAATTTATGAAACTTTGAAATTTATGTGCTTCATATGCTTTGCTTGCCTACTTTGGTCATGGTTTACATAGTTGTACCCATTTGTATATCCCAATTTTAGCTTAATAGCTAATGATTCTCTATTATTTGACGGGATAATTGCATTCATGGGGATGTCTTGACATAGTAGGTGGAAGATTGAAATTGAACCTAATAAGTTTGATCTTGACTTTTGGCAAGCCATAAATTGGTAAGGTAGAGCCTCCTTAGACCAATACATCCATATTCGGTCTCTCTTAGGTGAGTGTAGGTCTCCTTATGGTTTGTGCTACATCAAATACGCACAAGTATGGTTTTAATTTCATTTCTTTATAAGCATGCATTCATTTGTTAACATTTTGGAGCCATTCACATGATAAATTTGCCTTTTTGAACCCATTCACAAAATTTATCCTTAGCTACATATAAAAATTGCCTACCTTGTTGAGCTAGTACCCTTGCTTAATTTGTGTTTGGGTGCGCATTTAGGATTTGTTATATTTTGAAATATCATTGTGAGCTTGATCTTAATGCTTTCAAAAAAAATGATGAAAAATTGATGGAAATGAAAGAAAGAAAAAAAAAGCATGAGATGAGAAAAAAGAAGCATATTTGGTATGAGAAAAAAAAAAGAAGAAAAAGATTTAAGATGCTCTCATGTTTTACTCACATATTTTGGAGAGCCTTCTTGAGAATTATATTGAAATTTTGGGATTGAGCATCCTTACATATGGTTGTTGCTAGCTTGACTTAGCTCCACATACCATAAATCATTTGTTCCCCTTTCTTACCCATTTCTTATTAACTTTCTTCTTACCTATGGCTTCCCTTTCATGCTTGCATTTGAATGTTTTTTGGCTTGTAGTTTTGAAATTTTTACCATATTAGATTGCGGACACACTCTCATGAGTCGAGGATAGGTGAGTGTTACTCACAAAAATCCTTTCACATTTAAATGAGTTTGAGTGTATCGCAAGACTCCATAAATCAAAAGATCATGCGAGAGCCGAAAAGTTCAATTGAAGTCTTTCATGCTACGCCGCCATGTAAATCGCATCCATGATTTTGCATTATCCTTATGCCCATGTTGTTTCGGGATTTGAGTCATTATGCTTGATAGTTTAAAATTGGATATTGCAATTGTGGGGACTTCATTGTTTTCCTCTCTTGTCCTAGTCTTATGTGGTTGCTTGAGGACAAGCAAGGGTTTAGCTTGGAGGAGTTTGATATGTCTAGTTTTTATATGATTTTACTCCCTAATTTAGCTCGATTTTACATGATTACTACACTTTGTTTAGTATTTTTATGAGCTAATTACGTGTTCGAGGTGCATTGCTCGTTTTTGCTATGTTTTGTAGGAATCTAAGCATTTATAGGCTTTTTCCTAACACAATTAGCAAGCACCAAAGTCCAACAAGCTAAGGGAAACAAGAATGGACCATGAAAGGAAAAAGACAAGCCAAGCATGAAGATTTGTAAAATGGATTGAAATGAAAATGAAAGAAAACCAAAAATGAAGCCCAAAACAAAGAGTCCACAAACTCAAGCATAGGATACTCTTTAAGATGCTCAAGGAAACCCTAAACTATGCAATTAACCGGAGAATTTCTTTTCATCTCTTTTTATCACATGCTTGCATTGTATTGTTAGTCTTTGATTATTGATCACAATCCTTGATTATATTCGTTAATTCTTTCTATAAGTCGAGAGGCACAGAATTGAATTAGACTAAGCATGTGTTAGTAGATCGACCTAGCCAAAGCGAGAGTTTGTTATGACTCGATCTATGGTTGACACTAATATCGAGAGGTGGGTGTCTTTAGCCTAAACAATTATCGTTATTATCAATTTTCTAGTTTGACTTGAGCATTTACATAATTTGCATGTCTGACCCAAACTCCCTAGACTCTTCCTTTATTATTATTGTTGTTTTAATCACCAAACCAGAAATCATTTGTGACCGACCTTGATAGAATTCACTCCATAACAACTTGCTAGCAACTCCCGTCTCCTTGTGTTCGACCCCTATTACTACATTCATTTGTGTCTAGGATATTTATCTTTGATTAGGTGTGCGATAGCCTAAAAAATTTCATGAGTCCGTTTTATATAAAGTTTATCTCCCTAGTTTAGCTCGGTTTATTTGATTATTATACTTTGTTTAGTATATTTGTGAGCTAATTACGTGTTCTAGGTGTATTGCTTGTGTTTGTTATATTTTGTAGGAATCTAAGCATTTAGAGGCTTTTTCCTAGCACATTAGAAAGCACCAAAGTCCAACAAGCTAATGGAAGCAAGATGGACCATGGAAGGTTAGAATGGAGAATGACAAGCCAAGCATGAAGATTTGTGAAATGGATTGAAATGCAAATGAGAAACCAAAAATGAAGCCCAATGCAAGGAGTCCACAACCCAACATAGGATGCTCCTTTGGATGCTCAAGGAATCCCAAAACTATGCAATTAACCGGAGAATTAAGGTGCTTAAAGGCATAGCTTAGGATTCCTTAAGCATTAAATGGAGCAATTAAGCAAATATAGCCGGGTTACTGAAACCCCGATCGGGGTTTCCAAACCCCGATCGGGGTTTGGAGACTGTGAAATGTTTTCGTTTCAAGTCCCTCTCCCTATATAAAGGAGAGGGACTTCGACACTTAGGGGCATCTTTTTTATCATCTTATACATCATTCTACACTCTAAAAACACTCTTTTACATAATGTCATTAGTCATTAAATTAGGTTTAAATAGTTTAATTTCAATTAGTTGTTACAAATAATTTCTTTAAGTATTTCAATTTATATTACAAGTTCATTTGCAAGTTAATTAGTTCCATTGTGTTCTTCAGTTCCAAGTTTCATTTTCTTTGTTGAGGTAATTCTATTTCTTGTATTGTTTTGTTATTTCCTTTGTCATTTCCATTATTAGTTAGTTATCATGTTTACTTTATCATTTGTCATTAGATTAGTTATCATTATGCAAGAGTAGTTACTTTGTCTAGGGAATTAAGGAAGCCATACATAAATAATATTTGCAATTGTTGAAATGAGATGTTATGATACCAAATAATTGTTTCTATCACATGCTTGCATTGTATTGTTAGTCTTTGATTATTGATCACAATCCTTGATTATATTCGTTAATTCTTTCTATAAGTCGAGTGGCACGAAATTGAATTAGACTAAGCATGTGTTAGTAGATCGACCTAGCCAAAGCGAGAGTTTGTTAGGACCCGATCTACGGTTGACACTAATATCGAGAGGTGGGTGTCTTTAGCCTAAACAATTATCGTTATTATCAATTTCCTAGTTTGGCTTGAGCATTTATATAATTTGCTTGTGTGACCCAAACTCCCTAGACTTTTTCTTTATTATTATTGTTGTTTTATTCACCAAACCAGAAATCATTTGTGACCGACCTTGATAGAATTCACTCCATAACAACTTGCTAGCAACTCCCGTCTCCTTGTGTTCGACCCCTATTACTACATTCATTTGTGTCTAGGGTATTTATCTTTGATTAGGTATGCGATAGCCTATCAAATTTTGGCGCCGTTGCCGGCGAGCACGGTTTTGTTTGCTATTAGTTGTTGAATTTTATCTTGTTTTCTTTTGTCTCGAGGAACACTTGTTCCTTGTGACCATTCTCACGGTTGCCTTGTAGTTTTAGTTCCTTTTTCTTTAGGTTTCTTAAACTCGATATTAGACATTTCTAATATCATATTTTTAATAGTTTACTCTTAAACTATATGGACCTTATGCATGCATAACAAAAGATAAGAAAAGAACAATTTCTTACATTGATTATGAAGTAATATGGGCACAATATTTGAACTCCTTTCAAATATTGTTCTTCAGCTATGAATATGAGGATGAATTCCAAGTTCTTAGTATAAGAACACTCCTATTAGTAGCACCCAAGACAACCCTATTTATCTTTACTTAAATACTACACTAGTATTATTAGTAGTAACTCTTTAAAATAAATCTAATCACTCTATTACAACTGTGACACCCTCAAATTTGCGGAAAGAAAAAAAATTATTTAAATACATAAAAGATAAGAATACATAACGAAGGTGTCATAAATAAAAAGGTTCATTACAAAACGGAAATAATATTATACAAAAGAAATATACAAAACGGGAGACATATCTCCCGTATAAATACGGAAATAAAAGAGTGTATAATAATATACAATCTAAGAACCGAATATAGGTCCAAGGTAAATACTTCGCTCGCTAGCTCGTCAATGTACCCAATGTATGCATTCACCACCTGTTCGACCGCATTAAATATAAACACGGAAGCCACAGTCAGTGGGGAGTAACTCCGAGTCCTCCCAGCCACGAATGTCAAGTTTAATTAAACATGAATAGCATTAAAAGCAATGTACATGAAAATACAAACCCTTAACATATATATATGCTTTTATGTATGAAACAATTACTAACATATAACCTAGAATATGCAAACTATCATGTGAATCCGATTAATAAACCATAACACGAGGTAGGGAAGCTGGTAGGTTACCATTAACATGGCCATGATACACTCAAACCCTAATCAACACGTAATCATGTGAATCAGTTAACAATCGGTAATCCAAACTCTATCAATCCTAGCCGGCTTGCATCTCACCTTCTAGAACTCATAGAATCATACAAACATTAAAGACCAATACTTCTATAAACAGGCATAAGTTCCTAGCACGGCCCATAGTCGATTGTAACTCGAGGCTATACCACAAGGTAGGAAAACATCCTAGTCCTAGACTGATCAGCCCTAGCGACAACAGCTATTCCATTCCCCGTCCCATGACATAACCGTCTATGAGAAACTCTACTAGGCGACCCCCTAAGCAGAGATGGCTAGTACTTAAGCTGGCTCCCTTCCCAAAGCGGAACTCTTAGGATGCCATGCCCCGACTTGGAGATAAGCCCCCCAGGCCGTGACACAAAAGCTATCGACGGTGACCATATACTCGTTAAAGACAGTACTTGCCTATCTATGTCATGGTCCAAGATA
>JAIUZE010024945.1:0-16599 GCA_022085475.1 Heliosperma pusillum | reverse complement strand
AAATTTTCATTTCTCACGCATTAGTTCCTTTCATAAACATACTTCAATGAAAAACTTTTCATATTCTACGGTTATGAAATCAATTTAATAAGTTTCAAGTATAAAACAAAATCACTTGATAAGAAGTCTAGCACATTCCTAGGAAATAAAACTATAGAGAGTAAACCTATTTATTTCATTTGATTTTTCAAAATTAAAAGTTTCATATCTTTGCTTTGTCGTGAGTTGAGATCAAATAGGCAAGAAATGAAGAGATAAGAGAGAAGTAGAGCTATTGTCGAATTTTAATGAAGACACTTGAGATCGTCGATGATTGAATATATCTATGAAGGGGAGGTCAAACTTTGGTGAATGAAATCCTAGCTTGACCAAATTAGAACCTTAGTGTTTAGTCTCATATTTATAATAGTATATGATATAATATTTTAGAATGTTTTGTATATTCTCTATATTTTGTGTAGTGAATTTGTTGGAATTGATATTAGCACCACATTACAAATATTGACTAAGGTAAGTTTTAACACAAATATTGTATATTCTCTATTTTTGTATGAATTTGGTTTAAAGGGTTCATTGTACTTAAAGTAAAATATCTTATAATTTTGAATTTTTAATGTGAGAATGAATGTTGTTTTATCTATTATACTTATCGTATTCTAATTGTTATTTATTTGATTAAACATTACAACTGTTAAGAAAAATGAGTGAACAATATTTTAATTCTTAAATATTATCATTATTATTATTTTCATACTTAAAAATATAAGTATTTAAATATGGCTAGCATTACTTATTATTTTTATAATATTATTATTTTAATAAAGTTGGACAAAGAAAAATATCATTTTGACTTCGAGCAAAAAATGATATCATTCGATTACAAATGTAAAGTGAGAATAGGTTACTACAATAACAAAAAAAAATATTAAAGAAAAAAGTGAATATCAACCCACTATTCAAACAGTAAATAAAATTTACGTGAGCAAACAATTATTAATCAAAAATTAAAATATCCCGTGATTTTCACGGGAAATTAAACTAGTAATAATATAAAAAGGGTAAATTGAGTGTTTCTTGATTGGTGTTTCTATGTTATAGATATGGACTCTAACACGATGCCACGTGAAAAAAAGGAAAAAAAAACATGTATTGCAGTTACCATCGGTTCATATTTACTATGGTCAAATATAGTTGAACGACACTGGAAACTCAAGAATCCGCTCTCGCTCATCGTCTCCCTATTGATGTTTTCTCCATAATCAATAACCTTCACATTAGATACTCGATTAATATAATCAATGACCTAAAATAAGAGAGTATTTATGCATATGAGTGACCACTGTTTGTTTTCTCATACCTTGACTCTTTTTCATTTGTTCGATGCTCATTTAGTTTCTCAAACAAACCCTCTTCGGGTAAAACTCTTTTTACAACAATATTTCATTGATGTTCAACGTATAATTATGGAATATAGAGTTGTATCTAACTTGGTCTTTGGGTTTTGTATAAGCTTATTATGTAGCACTGTAGCAGTTAGGAAATACTCCCTCATATCCAATCCAATGTACCCATTTGCTTTGAATGCATTTTTATTCCTTTATATATAAAATTATTTTACTAAAAATATAATTTTAGGAAAGATATTTCCAAGACAAAACCAAATATATTGATTTCGTCTTTCAAAGTTCTATATATTCCGATTTATAAACGGTCAAAGTTTTGAAAGTTTGAACTCGATCTAAAAAGTAAATTGGTATTTTAGATTGTATAGGAAGGGGTATGATTGATTCTCTTCATTTGATCAACCTGTATTCACTCCATTTTAATTTGATTGCAATTTTCTCTTATTATTTTAGGAAATTTTATCATATTTTTAAAGTTTAATTATTTCTATTTTGAGCAAGGAAAAGTGGATTTTTGATATTCTCCCTTTTCCATCAAGGCTTCTAAATCATTCCAAAATACAAGTAAGACTTAAAATGGGATTAGGGTAGTACATAACTACAATCTAAGGGCTAGGAGTTTGTTTGGTCATATATTTGATTTGTTTGGATCCATAATGCAGAGGTGTTGGGACATAAATAGTACGTTATGATAAGTTTGGACTGAGAATGGAGATGGAGTACATACATTTTTACGTCAAGATGGAGTACCCTATTTTGTGTTTTACTCCCTTCGTCCCGGTAATTTGTTTACCTTTATTTTTGGGGAGGGGATCATTTGTAAGTAGGAACATTGGATGATAAGTGAATAATAGCTCTATTTGGATATCAAAATACCCAAACAATACATCTTTAATATATAATCCCCCTTATACTAAAAGATTAAGAGGTTACTAAAATTTTCCCGCCTAAATGAGTTATTCTATAAATAGACTTCCTTATATAGTTATATATGATATCTATAACTAGGTCATATTATACCTAACAATAAATAATTCTATTATTTATAAAAATGGTATAATATTTTTTCAATTCTTATAGACATATTTATAGGATATTTTGATTTTGTTACATAAATTAAATTATATAGGTATCAAGTGATAGAAATTTTTTACTGTTATTATTTCAAGCATGATGACCACAAACACTTTTTAGGCTAAAACTTTCTTAATAACTCTACTATTCTGTCTTTTGATACGAATTTATGTAATGCAAGTTAATAGTATTCATAGATATTTTTTACTTCTACAACAAAACAAACTTCAAAATTATATATACATTTTCTTACACTTAAACTTAATATTTCTCCAATCTCCATAATATGTGAACATTTAAATTTTGGTTATTTCTTTAAAACAAAAAAATTGTTTAGCATATACTAAGTATATCTATTACAACACATATCTTATGTGATTGTATTACCAATGTCACTACTTCATATTTATACTATGCCTTTAGTGGATATGAAGATATAACAACAATATTTTTTTTTAAAAATGTTAACAATGTTTCAGTAAAACCGATAATCTTATTACAATTAGAAGGTTGAACCTTCTATTTTCTACCTCTTAATACAAAACATTAATAATAGTAAATCATATAAAGAAATCTTAATTAGAGTTATACGAGTGATGCAATTGTTAAATTCTCAAATATTTTAATTTAAAAAAATTGCGCATTCGCGCGGGATCTATACTAGTGTTAAATAAATGAATAAGACACTCTAAAATAGAAATAATAAACAAATGACCGTAAATAATTAAGTTCACTTATACAGTTTTACTAAAAAGAATGTTGTTTTGTTAAAATGACAATGGTCTTTATTTTTGAGTTTGAGATGCTTCTGGAATTATATAAATCTCAAATGCACAATTCAAGCACACAATCATTATCATTACAAGGACCTTATTTTTCAGGCAAATTCTTTCCCGTTAAGAGATTCATTTTAAGTTCAAGACATATTAGTTATTTCTCAATATAGCTGGCAACAAAATACAAACTAAGTTGATTAAGGCACCAAATTTTAGAATTCCGTGAATTTCACGGGTACCAAAACTAGTTTAGTGTTGATAACCCAACCCATTTGGGACATACATAGATCAAGAAATTTAGAAGTAATATTTATACATTAAATTTAAAATGATAAAAAAAAATCTATTAGTTTCATTACTTTAAATTACAAAAAACAATTAAAAATTTAACTTTATTTAAATTTATAGCCTTTAATAATAGAATAATTATTAAAATAACTTAATTTTATAATTGATACGATAAAATTAATATAAACATTAAATAGGAAAAAAGGATTATACATCGGATGTATTACCTCATACGCTTGCTAGTTTTTTAGCTTTCTAGTATTTTTTCAGAGTATTTAAAATTTATAAGCTATATAATTATTTTTTGATGACAAAACTCGAAATTAATTGTATCTATAAGTATTTTGAGCAATGTTGATATTTTGTATCTTAATGTTTAAATGAACGAGTTCAAAAACTTTATACTAAAAACTCATATTCTGTAAAATAAAACACAAAAAGTTTATTATGAAACTCAGAACTATATTATTATATGTAATGCCTCTGATGTATAATTTATGAACTGAAATAAATATGATTTTCCTTAAAGTATTTGTATTAAATATGCTATAGTTCTTAAAAAGATTTTTTTTTTCAATTTAAAAAATGGTAAAAAAAAATGTTACAAAGTATATTTTTAATCCTTATTCAGACATGTCTGTATTGTGAGTTGTGACTAGAGCTGGCCAACATTGCGGGTCAGCCCGGCCCACACTGACCCGGCCCGCCTAACCGGGCTCCAACTTCCCCGGCCCGCTGGCCCGCTACCCCAGCCCGCCCAACCCGCTCCCCCAAATCGGGCCGGTCCCGGGCTCCATTTTCCCCGGCCCACACCCCCAGCCCGCCCAGCCCACACTGACCCGCACCCATTTTTTCCCAATTGGGCCGGTTCAGGGCCACCAAATCCCCAGCTCGGCCCGGCCTGTCCCGCACCCCTCTGGCCCGCAGTGTGGGCTCGGGCTCCCTCTCCCACAACCCGGCCCGCTTCTAGCCCGGCCCGACCCGCTGCAGCCCGCCCGCTGTACACCTCTAGTTGTGACGCATGTAAATCGACCCATATTTTAACTTAACTCGTATGACATAACCAATCCAACACAATTTGACAAGTCTAGCTATGCATCATCTTCATTTATTCCTTCTTCGTATGTCATAAAGTAATTTATAAGTGTGTTAGATTGTTTCGAAACAAAATCGGAACATTGACAGCAAATGGATTGGACTTTATATTCAAACTTCATTAATGTTGGTTTCTTCTAAGTATGAAATAGCACAGTTTAGTTTATCCTAAATTCTCATTAAAGACGGGACATATCCGTCTTCAATGAAAACGGGTCGAATTCACTCTCACAAGGAGACAAGTGAGAGTGCAAGTGGGGGATCCATTTAGCTCTCCCACTTGCCTCCTTATGAGAGGAGATTCGATCCGTCAACATTGAAGACGGATATACCCGTCTTCAATAAGACCAACTGTTAGTTTATAGGACCGTTCTTTGATAAGAACAATCTAATCTAATCTAAATTCTAATTCAATCTATTACAGAAGTACTCCGTAATAAGAAACGCTAAACTTACGCCCAATGCATGAAGAAACTTATTAGCTAAAGTAATTTGACTATAATAATCATTCTGGAGTTTGTGAAAATGATATGAAGTCCAAGAACATGATTCTGTTTGTAAAACCATTATATTAAACTGCAAACGTACTTGTCGCGCGCTAAATTTACATGAAAAATCAAGAACATGTAGGAAACCATATGGCGTTAATTCCATTGCAGCAACCACGGAATGTAGGGAACATGTGGGAAACCTTAATTTTGTGGTTTAGCTTCGAAAATGTTATGCTACCAAATGAAGAGATGTACATTAGATTGTTGATTGCTATACATAGACATCATATATTGGCAGTTCTCATCGTCTGTCAATTGTCATGTCACATATGATACTCTGCAGTACACAGGCTTTTCCAATCTCTAGTCAGCGATTAGCCTCTTCATATAAACTTTCTGGGTTGGTAAACACAGCTTTCTGAAATGAAAGAACCATTGCTTGAATGCAGCTGGTAGGAAGCATTGATGTTTGTCTTCACCTCGCCAATTTCATCCTCGTAAGGTCCACCACCTGAACACAACATCAATACCCCAAGATATATTCTTGCGGTCTTTGATTTAACTTTGATGAATCAGGTATAAGAAGACCTTTTAAAGCGTCAAGCTGATATATTGCTGTCCCTCAAGAGCATTGTTTTGATGCATCTTTAAGTTCAGAAGCATGAAGATCGTCGGCGGCATGAATCAAATATAAGAATGATAATGCTAGGCAACTTCAGCCAAAAGTTGAAAGATCAAATGGTTCCACATTGACACAACTGTCTCAAAAACATTTCATTCCTGGATGAATAAGCAAAATGTGAGTGCCAATTATATGTTTCTCTACTGAACAAACTAAAATAAAATAAGAGGGTCGAGCAGAAGCAAGAACTTCTAAAGGAAGAAGCTCACTTTCAACATCCCCAAGTGCCTTAAGGCTACCCAAATGGCGAGAAAGGGGGTCAAAAGTACACAGCACACCCTTTTAAACAGCACAGGGAGACTGTTCATGGATAACCCGTGATGAAAATTGCATCAAAAATAGCAAGGCAGGCTGTATTTCACAGCATCAGAAACAGTCTACTATTTGCCTTCTTCCATCACTTTCACTAAAAAAAGAAAAATATGTTATATGCATTACCTCCTGAAATTGTACAATTCTTCCCCAATGTTCACGCAAGCGCGCAGGCGCAGCCACTCAGTGAATTGCAGACTTATGTGCTCTAGAGTCCAGAATCCAAGTCTCTCGGCATTGCCTCACATTATGGTATCAATGGTTGAGCCTTTTCCCTTGTTGAAGCAACTACACAACTCAAACCATTAGCAATGTTGCAAAATACAAAGTGATGTTAGTGATCATATCCACATTCATTGAGAATTACAAATATGATCAAGGAATAAACTTCATTCATAACCTAGCTAATGTTGCCTTGATACAAAATAACCACCACCACCACCAAAAACTAATAAAGTTCATCCACGAACTGAGCAGATCATCAGTTATTAGACCACCCCTCTCCTCTCCATGAAAAGATCTTCCAACATAAGCATCTGACATACCGCAAGTTCAAAACTCCTAAAATATCAAAAAAGTTGTTTCAAATTTCAAGTAAGCTGTCAGATTGAGTTACGATTTTTCATATATGTCTATAATTAGCAATAGCTATACTTCCACTCCAAATTTAAGGAAACAAATACAAGAAAAGCATACATTATTCTAATACATGACCTACGTCCATTCCCACCTTACCAAAGAAAAATAAAGGAACTAAAAATGGATATGAGTACCTAAAGTGAGTGTTCACAAGAGAAGAAGTATTTAAAAGAATAAACTTGCAATGACATATCGTACTCGGTATATTGGTTGTCCCATAAGTAAAAGGGTGTAAAAAATAACGAAAGAAGATACAATACCCCTTTTTCCCGCTGATATCTCCTTTTCCAAAGAAGTCACCATACGAGAACATACTTGCTCATTTACTCCCTCCTTACTTTTGCTAACATATGAGTACTAACATATGAGTATATCACAATTCACAACCGCTCCTCATAAAGACCCACAAAATCTCATTTTCTAAAAGCAAACCATATTTTCTTGTTCATCACCTCCCTGCTCAACTCATCTTCTCCCCTCCCTCCATTCATTGAATTTTCATCTCCTTCTCCTCGTGTGTCTCACCCCTCGTTATACAGGTCACTTTTTTTCCTTATCCCGCCTCCATTTGCTCCCATAAAATCTATTTCATCCATAATCTGAAATTTGTCACTATGAGTTCCTCCACTTCTCCACAGAAAGCTCACAAGAAATCGTCTTTAGAGAGATAGATATTAAGGGGTTGTTTGGTTACCCCTACAAGTCATGGGAAGTGGAAAATCCCATGAATTACCAATTTGTAACCTTGTTTGGTTACCCCTACCACTCACCTCTAGCCACCGCGTCGCCGGCTTCTACCCCCACCGCTGCCACTCGCCGGCGACTCACCAGCCTCCACCACCGAGGATGAAAGTTGAAACTTCATCGTATTCCCGAAACCGCCACTACTAAGCCTAAAAAATCGTGTCGCCATCCCTGAAATCCTCTTCAACACCCCTCAAAAACACCAGATATAGTGTTCTTGGGGGTGATAGACGGGATTTCAGGGATTGGGACGTCATTTTTAAAGCTTGGTGGTGGTGGTGGTTACATGGATTGCAATTGGTGGGGGAGGGGGTCAACAAGGTTGTGGGCTCAGGTGAGGGGACAAATCGCCGGAGGGAAAAATGGTGCCGATGGGGGAAGCTTTGGTGATTGTTGGTGTTTTAGGGTGGACTGTGGAGGTAGGTGGTGAGTATAACTCAACTGTATAAGTAACCATGGAGGGCTGGGGGCTGAGAGACTAACCCATTCTGAAAAATGGGTAAAGGGAATGAAAAAAGGTAGCAAACAAAATCAAGGGAATGCACTAATCCCATTCTCTTTCCATTTCCCGAAGCCCCCTAACCAAACACCCCTAGAAAGTTGTATCCATTCATTAACGAATTTGAAAAGTAAAAAAATCCAAAGAGAAGGTAAACTCGCGGCCTTTTAAATGTCTAGGAATACGTAAGAGTCCTAGTAATAACTGTATACTGGTTAAATGTCCAAGAAGCCCTTTCAAATGAATGAAACCCTAGAATTTTATCCCCCCTCTCTCTTCTTACCAGCCGTCAGTCACCCCCCCCCCCCCCGCCGGCAGCCCCCCATCCTCCATAACCACCCATACAGAGCGTCTACCAGTTTTTTTTCCCCGACAAATATGCTAATAACCCCATGAAGATTCTTCTCTAATTGAACATGGCTGTTATCTGGCAACTTTGAGAAGACCAACGCATCAAATCAGCTCCTTAACTGTCGTCCCGGAGCCGTGTCCCTCTCCACCGTATTGGAGACATATCAGGTGTCGTGTCTCTTGTCCAATCAGACATGTCGGAGTAACATAGACTCGAAATATAGTGCATAAACATATAACATTGTTATCTTAAGAAACAGACTATATAAATAGATAGTGTTAAAGAATGACAAGTGGACCAAAAGCAAATGCACCAGATACTGGCTCAAGCTCAATTCCTAAGCTCAATTCCTGCTATATGCTCGACATCTGTTGAGCACTTACACTTAAACGTGATTGCAATTTTTTTTTAAGACTTAAATGCATGTCAAAGTTGATCATTAACATAGTCTTCATAAAACAGAAAAAGAAAAGATAAAAAAATATCCAAAAACTGAAAAGCTTACAACTGCATCCACAATAAAGATTGGTAAAACAACCAAAGTACAGCATTCGTACAATTTTTAAGGGAACTTATAAGAGTCAACGTGTTTCAATGAATGAAAGACCACCATATCTACAAAAATGCAAGCCTAAATGAGGAGAGAGTGCTCACCATAATCCTACTTCTTCACTCTACGAGCAAGGAAACGGTCCCGAGCTGCCTGAATTTTACTTTCACGGTCAACACTGGAATCAACATCATCATTTCCCTTTGTGATTACATCTTCAGGTTTCTCTTGCAGACAGTCATCTGGGTGACTAGTCCTGCCACTCAGCCTGTTGACATTGAGATTCTCAAGCTTCTTAAAAACAGGCATGATCCATTCCCTCTCCACAGCACATACATTTCGCATGAAAGCTTTTGAAGTCGTAATTAGCTCATGATAAACCACGTAATATGGAAACATCCCGTCTTCATCTGGTTGCAAGACAGAGGACGGATGTAGCTGAACAAGCTGAGACGTCATGCCAAGTGTCTTGTATCCATTATGCCGAATCATCCTTTCCGCTAGCTGATTAGCATAACCCACAGCTAATGCGTTTCTCAAGTTCCGGTAATTCAGTTTTTTTTCTCTACGGCTATGACTTCCTCGAACTTCCATTGAACACTTGGCCACCTTTTGCATTATTTGAGATAATTGTCCCCTGACATCCTTCACAAATGTCATTCCTCGCAATTGTAGCCCATGCTCTTTGCACCATTCAACATCATAACCAGTTTCATCCCACAATTCAAAAATCTGCAGTAGCTGTGTGTGATCACCCAAACCTCCACCATCAGGCAAATTCATCGGATTATGCTTCCTTTTCTTGTCTGCCCCCTTGGCGTAACTAGGAAGCAACGATGTTTCAGCCGATAACATCGCAGCAACTGTCAAAGCTTGAGACAAGCTCCCATTAACATTTGCCTCCATCAAAGTTCTGGACAAAGATGGCTCCAGTGGGAGCTCAGCCATAGTTCGGCCAGCACTAGTTATATTCCCGTCGTCATCAATCCCATCAATCAAATACAACTGCCTCAGAGCATCGCACAACGACTCGTTAGAGGGAGGGTCCAGAAAATCAAACTTAAGAATATCAATATCAGGAAGGTTTAACGACTTCAAATAAAGAACGCTCCCAGCAAGAGACGTCCGCTGTATCTCAGGAACCGCAGCCTCCATAAACTCCTCACTATAAACCTCAAATGGGTACAAACGATAGCATTTCCCAGGACGAGTTCTACCAGCACGCCCAGCTCGCTGATTAGCCTGCACCCTACTAATTTGCATAACATCTAACGAATACATTCCAGTCGCGGGATTATACTGTCTTTGCTTAACATAACCCGTATCAATAACATAAACCACACCATCAACAGTCAAAGAAGTCTCAGCAATATTAGTCGCAACTATAAACCGCCTACAATTCGGAGGGGGAGGACTAAACACACGTACCTGCAATTCAGGTGGCAATGAACCATGAAGCGGATAAATAACAGCATCCATAACAGACCCTTCCTCGAGACTTCGAACTTTATCCTCCAATTTCATCACCATCTTCTCAATATCCTCCTGACCAGTCATGAATATCAGCATATCACCCTCGGGCTCATTAATGTGAATATCGACCGCCATTTTAAGCGCAGCCTCGACATAACTCTTGGGCCTCTCATCACTATAAAACACCTCCACTGGAAACAACTTCCCGGGCACATTAAGCACCGGACACCCATCAAAAAAAGCCGAAACTTTCTCCCCTTCCAACGTCGCAGACGTAATCAAAACCCGAAACTTCAATTTATCCCTCATATTCACCAATCTTTTAACCAAACCCATCAAAATATCCATATTCAAGCTCCGCTCATGCGCTTCATCTAGAATAACAACAGAATAAGCGTTTAATTCAGGATTAGATAAGCTTTCACGAAGTAAAACACCATCAGTTAAATATTTAATCTTAGTTTTTTCGGAAGTTCGATCTTCGAATCGAATTGCATACCCGACTTGATCTCCAAGTTGGACGTTCATTTCTTGGGCGACGCGACGAGCGACGGAGACGGCGGCGACACGGCGAGGTTGAGTAACGGCGATGATGCCGGAATCGGCAAAACCTCGCCGGAAAAGCATTTGAGAAAGTTGTGTGCTTTTACCGGAGCCTGTCTCGCCGATTACTACTGTCACTGGATTATTCTTCACTGTTTCGATGATTTTGTCTTCGAATTGAAGGATTGGGAGGTTCGCCATTGATGTTTAGGGTTTTGATTTAGGGTTTTGTGAGTTGGATTTGTTTGATTGGGGAAATTTTTAGCTGAATTTGGGGGTTAGGGTTTTGTGAGGCGGGAAGTAATTATGTAGTGAGATACATTACAAAATTGTTTTTTAATTTATTTTTTTGGGTGGTTACTCTTTTATGAAGTCAACTAGTATTGGTACGCGGCTCTATCATCAATATATTTTCTTATGTCACATTTTAAACTTACGATAAAATAAATTATTAGACAATCCAATACTTCAACGATTACTATTTTACTTTACTCAATCGGTTGGCTAATTGTTCATATATACTTTTTATATTGTTTGTATTGTTTCTTTTATTATATTCGTTATTATCAATGTTACTTTCACTACTCTCGTCGTAATTATTGTTACTTTCACTACTCACACCGCTTTCATTACTCCCGGTTATAATATTGTTACTTTGACTATTAAAGTGAGTGATTACTATAATTTGATTAGCTGATAATTAAACATGCAATTTGAGTACGCACGCAATTTTAAGAGGCTCATATATTTATATAAATATATTACATACATGTTAAATCAATTTAAAAGAATTATGCAATATTATATCTTTTTGAAACCTAGCTTGTGTAAGTTAAATAATTATAAATTTTTATTTAATTTATATTCTATGCTGCTAATTAATACCATAAGGGAGACATGTTTACTTTAAGGAAAATCGCCCTAGTTTGGTATTTTCTAAATTTATTCTTCAACCAAAATTATATAATATTTACATTAAAATCCCTTGATCCGGTCTATCACACAGCGCTATCGATTAAAAACTATATAGTATAATTAATTTGTATAACTTTATTTAATTACATGAAAGTCCCTTGATTTCAAGATTTAATATATAGTATAGATTTACTCTTTTATGGACTTTTTGTCATTAGTTTTTCATCACTTACTCTCCCTAAAAACTCTCCCTAAAAAAACAAACAAAAACAAACCCTCTCTAGTTCTCTTCCTCGCAACATTAATCAAATCTGTCAAATTAATACATTATGGACGACTTATGTGGTGGATGTCGGTCAACACTAAAAATTGAAACTTCAAATAGTTAAATTTTGGTAAAGAAAATATGTTTATGAATGAGTAACGCTATTATGTTGATGGTAATATATAGTAGACAAATTATTGTCAAAAGATCAACAAAAATTGCATAATATAAACGTTTAAAAGAGGCGGATTATTACATTTTGAGTATTTTAAGAGGTTTTATTTAAATTTGGGGGTAACATATTGATTTCGAAAAAACAAGGAATGCCTGTAGAATTCGAAAAACACGAGGGTACCAACTACTATCTAAAAACCCAAAAAATTTAAAATACTACTGTTATTAAAACACAAACAAATACTCTCTCCTTATTAACCCACGTCATTTAACATATTACCATATTTATTTTTTTCAGTAGTGGGACCCCTAAAGGAAAACGTGTAATACTGGAGTATTTGTTTCCAGATTTTCCTATCATATATTGGTGTTGTTTGGCCAAGCTTTACAAGTGCTTTTCTAATTGAATAAGTAGAAACTAGGCCAAATAGTGTAAATTAGAGGGGTGTAAAACAACTTTTAAAAAGTCAAAACCTAAAATAAAGCTATTAAAAGCAGAAGCAGTAAAAACCTACATCTACTTCTCCTTCTCACAATTACTAAGCAATTGATTTGATTATTATAATATTGTTTATACTCAATAATTATAATCTTCTCCAATTTTTTGTGAATCCACTTCTTCTAACACAATATTAAACAATAATCTTATTTACATATACGACATTAAGTTCTTAAGGCAAGTAAAATTAATTATTGCTATGTATATATATTGCTTATAATTTTGATCATATCGTATTATTTAGATATTATATATGTTCAATATTGAATTATATATAGAAAAGAAAAATAATATTTCTTTTGAGATGAAAAGGGTATGAGACGATCCTTTCAACATTGAATAACAGTTGATGCGTGTATTTTATATAGACTTTCTAGTCCATTTATGCACGCATTTATATGTCATTTAGGTGATATTACATCGCCATATGCCCCTATTTGGCTACTTTGTACTTTCATTACCATTTTGTAGGTACAAGCTGCATAGTAGCAGAAACCGAGTCAAAGCAGTCCACTTTGCATGCATTTAGGAGAAAGGAAGGATCGGGACAGGAGATCTTGCCTCGGGAAGCGTGAAACCATTCATCATCAAGCCAAGATCATGGCTCACATTACGTACTATGCCAGAAGACCTCGATCGAGGAGCTTTCTATTCGATCGAGGTGAGTTGGAGCCAGAAGAACTCGATCGAGCTACATCTTTTGCTCGATCGAGTAGGAGTTGTTACCAGTTGGTCGATCGAGTAGATCAACCACTCGATCGACTGATTTCCATGAATAAAAGCCTCGATCGAGTGGTTATTTCCCTCGATCGAGTAGATCCTATTACGGGCTTCAAGTTTATTAGGTTAATTAGGTTTAGAGTCGTGTTATACACTGTATATGACTCTTATTTACGTCATTAGGAAGGGGGGATTCAGATTGAGAATCATTAAGATTCTGAACCCTTAGGGTTCGGAATTATTAGCTTTAATCTTCCTTTAGTTTTCTAAACTTTATCTTTGGTTTGCATTCGGGTTTATCAACGTAGGATTTGTTCTTTACGCCGGATTTGCTAAGATTGTAAACTCCTTTCTTCTTTTGTGTCTTTCTTAATCTTAGTCTTAATTACTGTTTCTCTTTCTTAATTACTGCCGCGTTATTGTTCATGCTTGTTAATTACGGTTTTATTATGTCTTATGTCATATATTTAATCGTTTTAGTTAGCATCGTTCATAACATGAGTAGCTAATTCTCTTGTATGTTGGGATGAGGGAAACTGTAGTAAAGGCATGTTAGGATAGATTAGTTTAGCTAGTCGTGAGAATCAATCTTTGCAATTTAATTGAGGTTTAGTCGAATGAGTGCACGCAGGAGACTAGACTAGGTAGTTAACCCCGACCTGGATCGAGAGATTGGAAGGGAAGACTTGCTTAGAATTGATAGGTGACTCCTAAGAGGACGAGAGTTAATTAGGAAAATCCCTAGGGCGGTTTGAGACCGAGAGGAGAAAACCATTGCTCTTCTCATTAAAAGATTGACTGACTTAGTTGACCCGTAGATGCCGATACTTCAGTAGACCGAATCCTAGCATATTCTCTCTCTATCTTTATTTCTCTTTCTTTAATCTTATTTAGTTTAGTTAAAATCAACTTTCAAAACCCCCAGTTTGTTACTAGCAGATTTAGATTTCAGTTAATTAGTTCCTCCCTGTGGAGATCGACCCTACTTCCGCTATCTTCTTAGTTAGTAGACTTAGGTTTTATTTTTGGTGTATAACGACAACATCAACAGTCGTGCACTGTCAAAGTGAGATTATCCTTTATATGTAAAAAAAATTAATGTTTTGACTTTTCAAAGTAATATCTCATACTGTAAGATGGTCTTATTGTATAAATTATTTCATAGTATAACACGGTCTTAGATAATAATTATACGTCGTACTCCGTAAATATTTTGTAGTAAAAGTACGTATTATATTTATACGTTTGATTAATTGATTATATAATACCTAGATAAGTTCATCATATTACCCATTATGTGACGTTGACCCGAATTATATAGTAAACAAAAACAAATAATTTAAAAAAGCTGAATAAAAGTAATTAGGCAAAACACATCAAATTTACAAGAAACTATTTTTACAAAAGTTAGGCCAAACAATCATTACTTTTTCAAGAAGTAGTTTGTGAAAAAACTCATTTCAAAAAGTTAAAACTCTTTTAGATAAACTTGGCCAAACAGCACCATTGTACTGCGTGTTTACTAATTATTTTTTTCATTTTCATATTCATCTATCAGCGACTTTTTTTTGTGTGAAACTAATTTCTAATAGTTACAACAACCTATGAGATCTTATATTAAATTTATTGATTCATGCACTTGATTACATTATTTAATCTGAACTCATTTAGTAAAATACTGAATAATTTAAATAAAAATATATTATCAAATAAATGAAAAGTATTAAGTAAACAAATTAATGCTTACACTATAAAATAGTTTAAAATGCAGTTCTTTATGGATTGATATGCCTCTAGAATTTAAAGTGTGTTCCTCACATTATTTGTGCCTAAATGATACTCTGTAATATGTATTTAAATGTTTATTAAAATTAATATTAGTATTAGTATCCTTTACTGAGTATATATTATTCATACTGAATAATTATAGTAAAAAAACTCATTCATATGAACAATTAATTGCCAAATCGAACAATTAATTGCCAAATCTGAACAATTATTAAAAAAAAAAAGAGAAAGAAAAAACAATTAACTGACCCACTAACAAAGAATTGACCGCAAGAAATATTTGCACTAATGTTTGTTATTAGAGACCCAAAAGTTATTTATTTGTTGAATGGTAATGAAAAATTGAGTATATTATAAGCTGGTATGCCAATTGAACGAGATTGACTTGGAGATTGAATTTTTTTTGGGGATTGAGATTAAGATTAAATAAGTGAGATCAAGAGGCTGGGAAAACCATTTTAGCAAAGGAGGCACATTGCACAATTGCATATACACATGATTTTGTTGGGGAAATTTATTTAGGGTTATTTGGGAAGCTGCACATATGGGTAAAGACTAGAGATGTTATTGTTGTGGGTTTGTGATAAATGACAATTGGGCATATAAGTACGTAATTGCTCTTTCATGGACGTAATTTACTCTTTCATGGATTTTTTGTCATTAATTTTCCATTACTTACCCTTCCCCCAAAAAAAACAACATAAACAAACTCTCTCTAATTCTCCGCCTCACAAATAAATCAAATCTGTCAAATTAATCAATTATGAACCCTAATTATGAACTTAATCGAGTAATAATTCTAATCAATTCAATTACATCAAATTAGATTAATTTAGACTAATATAATTAGGGTTTGAGGAATTATGGTCATTCACGTTATCCCTCTTATAAGGTTTACTGTAATTCAATTATGAATCCAGTTTCTATAAACTAATTCACATCATTCACAAAGTTGGTTGCACAAAGTTAAAGAAGCACAAAAACAATTCAACCGTGTCATTCATATCATTATTATACTTCCTCATTTAATTAGTTTCTCACATCACCAAAGCAAGTTAAGACAATGAACTATCTTCTTTCTCGTTATAAAAAAATATCCTCTGCTACTGCGGAGCGTGCTACGTTTGTTGAAGAGAAGCGTTTGGGCACATTTCAGTCGGCTCGGGGTCGGAAAGAGCCGGGTTTTGGGTTGTTCGGGTTATTGATACGTGGCGTGGATTTGGGTTTCTTGTCGGAGTTCTGTGAGCAGATGCAGACTGATGGCGAATTCGGTGGGGGACGGTGCCTATACGTGGTGGTTGTGGTTAATGGTGGGTG